>WNWU01016884.1:0-24506 GCA_012654045.1 Ptyas mucosa | reverse complement strand
TTCTTCGTTCTTCGCCATTTCTTCTTGCTTGCTGCCGTAAGAGAGCTGGACGTTGAGCAATGCACTGGTAGGGTGGCCACAAAAAGAGGCGGTGGGGAGGTGTAGGGTGAAGGAAGACCCCCATGACCCACACTGGCTTACCTGAACACCCCGCCAGCCAGGCACTGAAGCGCCACCACTGCCGCCGTAGCAAGACAGAGAGCAGGAAAACAATCTGATTCAACCTCTGTTTGTGTGTGTGTCTGTGTGTGTTTGAGAGAGAGAGAGCGATCTGTGCTTCAGTCAGGACACTCAAGCTGGCGAATGCTACCGTAGCAAGACAGAGAGCAAGAGAGCCATCCGATCCAACTGTGTGTGTGAGAGAGAGAAGAGAGAGAGAAAGAGAGCAATCTGATCCAACATCTTGGGTGTCCTGGCTGAAGCATGGTTCACACACAGCTGCCAGCCCTAGTATAACTCTGAGGTTGGATTCGATCCCTCTGCCCCCTCCCTCTCTCCCTTTCCCTACAGGAGAACCCTTTTAAGGATTATGTATATAGAAAGGCAACTAATTTACCTCTGTTCTTAAGCGCAAAAGCTGTTGTACATAAAAAACAGAGGAGCTCAGTCCTGATATAACTTTCTAGGTTGAGGACTACCTGTCTGGGAATTCAATATAAATCAACCAAAAGCAATAGAACAAGATGACGTATATATATCAATGTATCATATGAAAAGAATTTCAGGGTAACGAATTCCTCTCACAAAAGAGACCAGAGTGAGAAGTGAAATCCCTGTTCAAAAACACTTTTTGAAGCATTAGAGCCATGGTGGTGGAGTGGTTACAATGCAGTATTGCAAGCTAATTCTGCTGACTGCCAGGAGTTTGATTCTGACCGGCTCAAGGTTGATTCAACCTTCCATTCTTCTGAGTTCAGTTAAAGGAGGACCCTAATTGTTGGAGGACAATATGCTGATTCTGTAAACAGTTTACGGAGTGTTATAAAGCACTATGAAACACTATATAACTTGGTATAGCTATTGCTATTTTGCCTTTCTATGACATAATAATAAGGAAATCTCTAAATTCCATTTAAATAAAAATGGATTTAATGGAAATTAATTGGATTTTAATTAGAATGGAATAAAATTAATTTTGGATATAAATAAAATTAAATATCACTGGTATAGTTGTGCATGAGACTTTTTAAATTCTTTTTAATGAATTAAAAATTAAACCCACAGGAAAATGGAAGGATTTGGAGGGGGGAAGAATACTTCAGGCTTTCAGAGACTCAGGCTAGTTTGGAGCTATTTATTTAAATACTGCTCAGTTATGGTTCTGGATCAAACTGGTGAAAGGGCAGCAATTTTGGTTTGTAGCCATTATGTCAATTTTTTCCATTATAGAAGACTGAGAAAAATGGGCTCAAAAGAACCAGGCTTCGGGTAAGAGAGAGGTGTTAATTCTATTCTTTTTAAATTGCTTCTTAGCTCTACTTCCCTGTTTTTTTCTTTCATTAATGTAGATAAATCTCTTTGTTGTTCTTGCAGTGTCACCTTCAAATCCACACTAATCTCTTCAAACCATGGGAGTCTTCAGTTCGTTTGGCTAGAAGAAAATTTGAATGTTGTTTAGTCCAGATGAGTTATATTCTTTCAACTTCCTACTCATAATTCCTGAGCTGTCTTCCCTACTGAAAAACTGAAACGACGCCATTTTTCTTTTTTTGCCTCATGGAATTTGAACTTTATATGTACTTCTCAAGATTTGCCTTCCTTCATTTTCCTCCAGTCACCTATGAGACACTATTCTCCCATTCATCTCTTCATCATGATGCCTTGTTTTGAGATAAAATTTCTAAAACTTCCATGAGTTTGAGCTTTCTCTTCATTTTGGAACTTGTTTTCTTGACCTCCTTCATCAGAAGGTCGTAAAATGACTCTGGGACACTGGAGCCGTCATTAATATGAGTCAGTTGCCAAGCATCTGAATTTTAAACACACGATCATGGGGATGCTACAAAGGTTATAACTGAAAAACAGTCATAAGTCACTTTTCAGTGCCATTGAAACTTTGAACAGTCACTAAATGAACTGTTGTAAGTCGAGGACTACCTGTAAAAATTTTCTTAAGCCTTCACTTCCTATCCTTTGACTCTGCCAGCCCTCTTATCTTCCCTCACTTCATGGCGGAGTTTGCCAACAATCACATGACACAAACTGGGTTTCAAAGAGGCTCATGTTCCTTTTGTTCCTCCACTATTTGTGCCTCAATATTTACATAGTGGGGTTGGGAGAAAGGGAATAAGAGGAGGAAGTTTTTGGCGAGGAGGAGGAGAGAAGCCAGGAGAGAGGAGAGAGGTTATTTTGGTTCTGCGGAAAAAGCCAGAACGGGAGGATAGGAAAAGCGGCCTGGAAAATAGGAGATCTGAGGATAGGAAAGGAAGCTTAAGGGGGCAATAAAGGAAGAGGCTTGGGGAAAGGGAGTGAAGGCAATAGGATAGGAGAGGCTTCTGTGGGGCAACCCTGAGGGAGAGAAGGGGATAGGAGAGCAAAGGTTTCTGTGGGGCAAGCAGAGGAATCCACGAAGGAGCAGAGGCCGTGGAAGGAGAGCCCAGCAGGCAATTCAAGAGAGGGAGAGAGGAGAGAAACAGAGAGGAAGAATGGCTGACCAGCCACATGAATACTATCTCATCCTATGACCTGCCTGCTGGGAAAAGACTGACCATCACCCCAACACATGACCTCCCTTCTGAGAGAAGACTGACCATCACACTACATGACCCGGGCAGTAGAAATGCCTGAGCAAGGGACCAATCTGGACCGGCGGCCATACCAAGAGGGCCAGGAGAATGTGGACACCAGCGGCCGTTTCAGGGGTAGCATTACAAGTGGGGGCTAGTCTGGGACTTCCTTCTGGCGCTTCTCCACGGGAGTGGTGGTGTCCCATCTAGAGACATGAGCCAAGTGAGCAAAATGGACTCCGCTACCGTCACTAAGGGATGTGAGAACCAGAACTGTGAGATAGAGACAAGTTTAACAATTGACATCCCTGGGGATGCTTGGTCAGAACAGCAAATTCTACAGGCGGTGAGGGCCCGTGTCCCAGACCAGAGGATATGTGTTGTAGATATGAAGGTGGACTGGGACTCTTCTTACTCTTATGTGCTATTGGAATGGAAGATGAGGATCCCAGAGTGCTTTGGGTTGAAAGCCTTCAATTAACCAAAAACATAAGGGCAAGGGTGGTACACCCAACCTCATGGTCCATGGTCTTTCCTCTCCTATCCCCTTCTCCCCCACAGGGTTGCCCCACAGAAGTCTCTCCTGTTGCCTTCACTTCCTATCCCTTTCTCCTTTTCCCCCTTAAGCCGCCTTTCCTATCCTCTCAGGCCTATTTTCCAGATCTCTTTTCTTATCTTCTCCCCCTGGCTTTTCCCTCCCGTAAAAAACCCACTCCTGACTCCTCTCTCACTGCCTCTGTTACTCCTCCTTACTGGCAAAAACTTCCTCTTATTCCCTTCCTCCCCCCACCACATTACATTTACACGAAACACAGATTGTTCTTAGACATTAAAAAACAGGAAAGCCTAGAAATTGCTGCCTGCTGCAGACAGGCAATGTCAGAGGGAGCCTTTCCTTCTACTCCAAATCCCATCATCTCAAGCCCCCATGGAACGTGATTTGTCCTACGCCCTGGCAGGGTCCATCTGGCGTTGCATGCTGGATCCACCAGGGGGCTCCCCAGGTAGCCGTTGGAAAGGCAGGGGGGCCCTCACCCGCTTCAGGCAGAAACTGAGCATGCGCTCTTTCACCAGGTCGAGACACGCGGGGCAGTTTGCAGAGAAGGCTGAAAGCGCGAATGCCCTTTCTACAGTGCCCCATTCTGGTGCCCCCCCCCCGGCCCCTCCCTCTCTCCGAGCCTTAGGCCGAGCCTTTCCAGGAGTCCAAGAGGCTGCAAGGAAGCCTTGCAGGGATGGAGATCAAGACCTGACTCCGGAGTTGAGTAAGTGGGGAGGGACTTTTTCTTCCACGGACTGGACCGTCCGTGGAGACACACAAAACTTCATCAAGTTCGGAGTTCTAGAAAGTGGGGAGCCCCTTGTCCCATGTTCCCCTGCCGCCCCTGTGCACGCATGTACGGGCGAGGCAGGGAAGAAATCAAAAGCTACGGTCCCGCTGCCTTGCCTGCAGGAGGAAAATCGGGACAGCCAGAAAAGTCGGAGGCATTCAGAATTAGGCGAAAAGTCAGAAAACTCTTTCCGGGAGATACCTGAATCAAAATGTTAGGTCGTAGCTGGTTTATTGATTCGGGTATTATTCTGTTTGCACTGAATCGTGGTTGCTGATTGCGACTTCTCAGCTACCCATAGCGGTTTGGGCCAGGAGGTTAATGGGGTATAAAGTATAAAGTTATACTGGACGTTCAAATATTGATTAATTTTACCTGTTAAATCGATTGAGAAAGCAACTCATCTCAATGGCTGTTTGTGACCTGAGACATTGATCATCTGAATTGTACAGAGGTTGTTTTTAATGTCGCAAGCAGCCATCAAAATTATTTGAATAAATAAGTAGGAATCAGAAATCAAAAACATATTTTAAATGTGTGTATCCAAAGTTTTTAGTCCTTGATCAAAGTTGTTGGAGAAGGTTACTACAGAATTTTTTCCCCCGTACGCAGATACATTAGTCTACCAACTAATAAGATTTCCTCCCTCTTTCCAGATATTGTTGGGTTCATAAGAATGTCTTATGTGGGTTTTGTGGATACTCAGTTGTTCTTGAAGTTTCTTTTGTTTTCCATTTCAGATATATAAGTTGGAAATCTTTCCTGATTCCCTTGGAGTCTGAAGTATCTTGTGTGGGAAGAGGACTAAATGGCCTTTAGGAGATTTGGCCACTGATTTTTACTAATCAATTTTACTTGGGAGAGTTTTACTAATCCATCCATCCATTTTGGAGCTGAATTAGAGACCAGAGAGAACATGGAGGGAGAACTCCCACCAGATGCAGGAGTTGGAAAAGGCCCTCCAGTTACTCAGCCTTGGAGCTGTGGGGAAAATGGGGCAAGTTCTGGGCAGAAGAGCCAAGAAGAGGAAGCCAACAGTTCAGAGGTTCAATGCCGTCACTTCAGAAAAGTGCAGTTCCAGGAGGGGAAGAGTCCCCGAGATGTTTGCACTCAGCTTCACCGTCTTTGCCATCAGTGGTTGCAGCCAGAAAAACACACAAAGGCTCAGATGCTGGACCTGGTGCTCCTGGAGCAGTTCCTGGCTGTCCTTCCTCCAGAGATGGAGAAATGGGTGCGAGAGTGTGGAGCACAAACTAGTTCCCAGGCGGTGGCCCTGACCGAAGGCTTCCTCCTGACCCAGGAGTCAGAAAAGATGCAGGTGTGAGAATGTAATCATTTCAGTTCTAAAGAGAATCTTTCTGAATTTGTCAATTCCTTTTTGGTAGAGTTTTCAGGGATTATTAATACCTAAAGCGAATTGTTCCCTTTTTCTTCCAGAGGATGTGTTTGGGGCAATTCTTCTATTCTTTTTCGAGTTTGGCAAATGGACATTGGGGTCTGCTAGTTTAAAGGTGCACTATGATAATTCCTTACTGTCTTTCTTTGTTTCTCATATCACATCATGTCCAGAAATCCTTGGAAGCTATGACTGATTCTCCCAACAGGAGGAAGGATTCATTTAGGTCTTCTCAAGAGCTGCTGTTTAGGGAGACCTTACACAAAGATAAAAGCCAGGACATCACTCCAGGTAAGAAAAGGTATTTCTGAGTGATGTGAGAGTTCAACATTTATCTGATTCTTCTGCTCGTCTTGATTGGAATGTCTTTCTTTAATTTGCTTCCACCATTTTTCTCTTTCTCACAGAGAGTAGAAAGCTGTCTTTGGAATTTTTTAAATCACTTCAACTTTGTGGTGGAGCTGAAGGATTGGCTGAACCGCTACTTCAGGTAAGGAGAAGAAAGATCAGAAAACGACCATGAATCTTGAATGGGTTTCATTTTGTTCCAAAGTTCAATGTAATAAATTGCTGTTTCTAAACAATACGAATCTGATATTAGACTTAAAATTCATATTTAGTTTAGTCTATATTTCCCTTCTGAGGGGATACTTTGTGAAGCACTTTGTCCACCCCTCCTGCTTCACAATCAGATTTCATTGACGAGACTGTTGTAAGCATCAGGGCGCTTCCTCCCTGGATCGACAAGGGTCATTCTCACATACCATTACAAAAAAATACTTTTTTAAAATTTTGCCTTTTCAAAAACATCTTTGGGACAACCATGACCTGGTGATTGAGAATCTCTGTAGACATATCCTGTTACAAACTCTTCTAGCACCCTCATGGAGGTATGGCGCTTGGTTACATTTCCCCCTACTTTGGATAAAGTAGGCCATTGGCAAAAATGTCAGGTGGATTTTGCCAGTATTTGACATTGCCCACCCTAGGAATAATTGGAGCCACTGATAACTAGTGAATTTAAGACCCAACTACCAATTGACCAAGAAAACTATTTTAGTTGGCTACACTGAAAGGCATTCAAAATACTTCCAACATGATCCAATGTGCTTCAGTTGTGCCGTCAGTCAAAAGCGGTGAACTCATTCTGAACTCTGCACAAGATGCCCATTTTGTCCACTGGCTCTCCTTGAATTGGTAAAAGAAAACTATCAAATTATTC
This sequence comes from Ptyas mucosa, assembly GCA_012654045.1. Classification (NCBI taxonomy): domain Eukaryota; kingdom Metazoa; phylum Chordata; class Lepidosauria; order Squamata; family Colubridae; genus Ptyas; species Ptyas mucosa. The sequence continues at coordinate 17,834 of WNWU01016884.1, read as the reverse complement.
TTGGGATTATCTATTAAAAGGAAATCTTCTTTCCTTGTTCAGGATGTTGTGTCTTTTGAGGAAGTGGCCGTGTATTTCTCCAAGGAGGAATGGTCTCAACTGGACGCTGACCAAAAAGCACTCCATGGAGAAGTCATGCTGGACAATTCTAGGAATCTGTTTTCTCTGGGTAAGAATCCCTATCTGTACTCAGAAACGTAGAAAAATCATGGGATCCGAGAAGGGGACTTACCATATTTTTTGGAGTATAAGACGCACCTTTTTCCTCCCTAAAAGGGAATGAAAATTTAGGTGCATCGAATGTAGCCCCGCCCACCTACTGGCCCCCACCCTTTGGCCTCTGCCTCGCAGCAGCTACCTCCTTGCAAGCAAACAGCAAACAGCTCCTTTCAGCTTCATCACAGCCTAATTAGCACAAGTTGATTGGATCGGCCTCCCGACTCTCAGCTGATTTGCTCTCAGCTGTTTTGTGCAGGGCTCTGCTGCTTGCTGCAAAGAGGTAAATTGCTGGAGCAGATTTTTTTTTTCCTTGTGCTAATCAAGCTATGCTGAAAACGAAAATGAAACTAAAGCAGGCTGTTTGCTGTAACGTGGCAAAATTGCTCAGAGGCAGAGGGAGATTTCTTTTTCTTCATTTCCTCACCAAAAAAGGTAGATGCGTTTTATACTCCGGTGCATCTTATACTCCGAAAAATACGGTAGATGTTTTTAAAATATAGGTTAACTGAAATAAGTGATTTTAAAAATAGTTGATTTATTTATATCCTGCTTTTATTTATTGTAAATAATAAGGGCAATGGCCAAACTTAATATTCCTTCCTCCTCCTGTTTTCCCTACAAAAAGAACCTTGTGACATGGGTTGAGCTGAGAGAGACTGGCCCAGAGTCACCCAGCCAGCATTCATCCGTAAAGCTGAACTACTCATTCATGTATATTCTCCCCTGGTACCTTAACCATTTGACCAAACTGACTTTATGGAACAAGGAAATTTATTGAAAGAAAACTTGGAAAACTGCATAGCCTCTCTTTTTACATAAAGGAAAAGGTTTTTAATGCTTTCTGCTCATAAAATACAAAATATTCATTTTCATGCTACAGAAGATGTAAGTAAGAAACTGAGGGATAGGCTGCAGATCGGAATGGGGTGGCCTCTCTTGAGCAAGGTTCTGCCTATTCCTGAATCTCATCTCTAGGTCCCCAATGGCCCAGGGCTGCTATAACCAAGACTATATGGCTCCTGAGTGGGATGTCCCTTCTCTGAGATGTTCCCACTTGTGTACTAATTGAGGCTGGGCAGTTATTGCCATCCAGAAATTCCCCTTGACTTTCAAAGATTCTGCTCTGCAGACAAGTGGGGATGAGACTTTCAATGAAGTTCAGAAGTTGGTAGGTATGTTGTTGACCCAGCATGATACCGTGTCAAATGGACTTCAGGAGTTTGTGGCAGCATGGAATAGTCCCATGTCAAATACTAGATTAGGGTTGTGTCTTAGATTCATTGTGATGTGATTCAGTCATGTTATATGAGGATCAGTAGGGATACATTTGGAAATGAGTTCTTGCCAAAATCTTAGTTTGGAATCATTTGCCACCAAAGCAGCCAAGGTATATTGATAATTCCTTGGCTAAATTTCAGAAGAAAAGGTTTGATTGTTCTCCTATTCTTGCTACAATTTCCCTTTTTCTTTTTTAAGGCTATAATGGGCAGGAGAATAAGAATTGCGAGGAGGAATGCCAAGCGATCCATTCGAAAGAGGGGAAAGGGAAACGATATCAATGCATGGAGTGTGGAAAAGCCTTTACTCATAGCAGTAGTCTCCATTCCCATAAGAGAATCCACAGAGGGGAGAAGCCTTATCAATGCATGGAGTGTGGAAAGACCTTTAGTAGAAAAAACGTTCTGATTCAGCATAAATCTATCCATACAGAGGAGAAGTTATATCAATGCATGGAGTGTGGAAAGTCCTTCTCTTATTATAGCTCTTTCATAAACCATCAAAGGAATCACAAAGGAGAAAGACCTTATAAATGCATGGAGTGTGGAAAGACCTTTACTTGCAGTAGTAGTCTCAATTCCCATATGAGGATCCACACAGGAGAGAAACCGTATCAATGCATGGAGTGTGGAAAGAACTTTATTTCTAGCGGTTGTCTTAATTCCCATAAAAGAATCCACACAGGCGAGAAGCCATACCAATGCAAGGAATGTGGAAAGACCTTCTCTCATAATTACTCTCTTTTAGTTCATCATAGGAATCACACTGGAGAGAAGCCATATCAATGCATGGAATGTGGCAAGGGTTTTAGCAGTAGTAGTCAACTTACCTCTCATAAAAGGATCCACACAGGAGAGAAACCGTATCACTGCATGGAGTGTGGAAAGACCTTCTGTTATTCTAAGTCTTTTGTAAGGCATCAAATGAATCACAGAGGAGAAAGACCTTATAAATGCATGGTGTGTGGAAAGAGCTTTACTTGTACCAGTCATCTTAACACTCATAAGATGATCCACATAACAGAGAAGCCATATCATTGTGCGGAGTGTGGAAAGACCTTCTGTTACAATCATTCTCTTATACTCCATCAAATGATTCACAAAGGAGAAAGACCGTATCAATGCATGGAGTGTGGAAAGACCTTTACTTGCAGTAGTAATCTCAATTCACATAAGAGGATGCACACAGAAGAGAAACCATATCAATGTAAGGACTGTGGAAAGATCCTTACTTCTACCAGTAGTCTTAATTCCCACAAGAAGACCCACACAGGAGAGAAGCCATATCAGTGCATGGAGTGTGGAAAAAACTTTAGTAGGAAATATGCTCTGATTCACCATAAAACTATCCATACAGAGGAGAAGCCATATCAATGCATGGAATGTGGAAAGACCTTCTCTTATTATAGCTCTTTCATAAACCATCAAAGGAATCACAAAGGAGAAAGACCTTATCAATGCATGGAGTGTGGAAAGAGCTTTAGTTGCAGCAGACATCTTGATTCCCACAAGAGGATCCACTCGGGAGAAAAGCCATATAAATGTGTTGAATGTGGAAAAGGCTTTAGGTGGAATTCTGCTCTTACCACCCATAAAAGGATCCATACAGGAGAAAGACCATATCAATGCATAGAGTGTGGAAAGACTTTTACTAGTAGCAGTAGTTGTAATTCCCACAAAAGGATCCACACAGGCGAGAAGCTATATAAATGTGTGCACTGTGGAGAAGGCTTTAGAAGGAGTTGTGATCTCACTTTGCATAAAAGGATCCATATGGGAGAAAAAAACCATATAACTGCATGAAGTGTGGGAAGAGCTTTGCAAAGAGTAACACTCACTTGTCATAGAAGGATCAATACATGGGAGAAACCATTTCAATAAAGAAAGTGTCAGAAGAGCTTCAACAGAAATACAGGTAGTCCTCAATTTATGACTGCAATTCATCCCAAAATTTCTGTTGCTAAGCAAGATAGCTATTAAGTGTCTTGCCCCATTTTATACTACTTTTCTTGCCACATTCGTTAAGTGAATCCTGTACCCTAATCCTAAGTATCTTTTAGGTTAAAAAAAATTCCACAGCATTATTAGAGGTTATCTAATACCTCTTGTGTTACCTTAATATTTCTGTTCTGATATTGTCCAAAGTATCTTGACCGAGCCCTTTTTCTGGCTGTTCTACTTTTTCCATCCCTGCTTGTCTGAGGAAGGTTTCAGTGAGAAGTCTGATTGCTGCACTCAGGACGTTAGTTGTTGCTTTACAAAGTCTTGCAATCTGTGAGGGCCAAATTCCTTTCCTTTAGCAGCTAAGATTTGTTTTCCTACACAGTGCTTAATGAGTCCCTTTGTCAAAGGTTCTTTTTAAGCCATACCCAGTTTGAGCTGAAAACATCCATCAAAAGTATTGGATTCTAGACAATTTACGTTTTCTGTCGACGGATAAGAATTGTGGAGATATTTTATTTTGAAAAAATATCCAAGATACAAAAGTGAAACAATGTGCAAATTCCTTCTTTGCTTTTGTCTTGTACTAGATCTATAGTGTAGTAAACATCCAAACTGTGTTGTTTCTGTTTGTTTTTTTATAATAGATTTTTAGTATATTTGTACTATACAATGTTCTCTATAATATACTATTATTAATATACTATTATACAATATATTATTGTCCATATACTATATAATCAGCAGTTGGATTCAAATAATTTAGCAACATGTTCTCTGCCGTAATGACTGGTTGAGTAGACGTGACTGAGTGGTCATGTGACCGGGTGGGCATGGCCATGTCAATGTCACTCACATTGTGGGGTGCCTTGCCTTGCCCGGCTTCTTTACCTCTCCTAGCCGCTCACCTCAAAGATCTCAATGTTATCTATAGTTCTGTAAAAATGTTCATCTTTTTTCGACTTTATTATCTGCAGCCTGCTGATATATAAAAGGACTTGGAATAAATAAATAAACCAAAGTTTGGTACTACTTTCATTTATTTCATAATCATCATGGTTGTGTTTGAACTTGGGCTGGATGGATGTGGCCGGGATGGGCGTGGCCAGCTTGATGTCACTCGTGTCAGGGGCACCTGTGATGGGCAGGGCAGGGCTGGGGAATCCATTGTCCTTTTCCTTTCCTTTCCTTTCCTTTCCTTTCCTTTCCTTTCCTTTCCTTTCCTTTCCTCTCCTCTCCTCTCCTCTCCTCTCCTCCCCTCCCCTCCCCTCCCCTCCCTTCCCCTCCCCTCTCTCTCCTGTCCCCTTCTTATTCTTCCTTGCTCTCTTCCCATCTTCCCATCTTTTTCTTTCTCCTCCCTCTTTCCCTTTTTGCTTTCCTGTCCCTTCTTGGATGCTCAAATGCAAAAGGGGAAGCATTTCTCCTTTTGTTTTGCTTTTAGTTTCTTTTCCTAGTCCTCTGCTAGTGAAAATGGAGCCCGGGGGGCGCCTTCTGCAGCCCTCTGCCAGAGAAATCAGCCTGCCCCCCTCAGCTCCATTTTCACTGGCAGAGGGCTGCAGGAGGTTGTTGCGGCCAAAATTGGGGCCTAGGGCAGCTGGGCACAGAGCCCCCGAGCTCCATTTCCACTGGCGGAGGCACTGTGGGCCAGTCCCTTGCAGTTATCAGAGCAGCCCCATGGGCCAGATCTAAGCACCCCGCAAACTGGATTCAGCCCGCGGACCTTGAGTTTGACACAACTGATAGTTTAATTTGTCTCTTTCTCTCTCTTTCTGCCAAGTTAGAGAGATTCATGAGAATGAAAGTGACTTCAGTGTGCTCACATTGCAAATAAGCAAGAAGGGTTTATTGGTAAAATAAAATCTAATAAAATATGAAATTAAGAAAAATTAGTTCAGAAAATAACTTCAGTTTCTGACAGACAGGTAAGGAGAAGCAGCTCTTGGATGTGGAGATCATCATACTAGCAAATTAAGGAAATTTATTTGGTCAAAGGCCTATTATTATTTGAGAAACACATCACATATATATATATATCAATGCATCCTGTGTGAAAAAAGCTTCAGGATAAAAAATTCCTCTCACAAAATAAGCCAGAATGAGGGGAAGCCCATCAAATGCATGTTCAAAAACACCTTTTTCAAGCATTTTTTTTTTGCCTTAGCAATGGCATGGTTATTTGTGAGACTATTAAATAGTTTCGTTCTAACTGTAAAAATTAAAACCACATGAAAACTTTTGGAAGGGTTTGTGCGGGTGGGGGATACTTCAGACTCTCAGAGGATCAGGACATTTTGCAACTATTCAAACATTGTTCACTGATGCTTTTTTAGATACTTTTGGCCTGGATGATCGAGTCTTCATTTGTGTATTGCATTTCATTTTGGGGAAGCTCCTGCAATCAGTATGGTAGAGTTAGTACATTCCAACAACTCTCTGACTATGCCTAACTAAAAATTTTCATTTTGACTGTAGAAGTTACTTGGATGAGTAACAAAACATCAAATTTAATAAACTTTGGTCCAGTTATCATGATTTAAACTTTTTACATACTTTTGGCCTGGACAATTAATTTTTCTTTTACATATTGCTCACTGAAGGTTCTGGATCAAACAGATGAAAGGGCACCGATTTTGATTTTGTAATTGTGTCGATTTTTTCATAATAGAAGACTGACAAAATTAGACAGGTGGTACTTAAAAGGAGCTTTGATATATAAAGAAATGGGCTGAAAGAAACAGCAAGAATGAGAAGTTACAGGCATTCTTTTTAAATTGCTTCTTAACTCTGTTTCCCATTTATTTGATTAATGTAGATAAATCTTTTTGTTGTTCTTGCACTGTCACCTCCAGATCCGGTGTAATCTCTTCAAACGAGGGAAATCTTCATTTCTTCTGGCTAGAAAGAATGCGCCTTCTTTTACTCCAAAGGTCTTAAGGTTCCTATTCAAATTTCCTGCAATGTATTCCCAACTGAACACTTAAATAAAACTTTTTGTCTTTCTTGTTTTTTCCCTCATGGTATTTGAGCCTTATATTTTCTTTTCAATATTTGCCTTTCCTAGTTTTGCAATTCCACCTTTTCTCCAGCCACACATGAGATTTCAATCTTCCATTCACCATTTCTCCATCATGGCACCTTATTTTGAGGGACATTTTCCTAAAAGTCTACAAGTTTCAGCTTTCGCTCCATTTTGGAACTTGATTTTTGGGGGGATGCCTTTTTTCCTCAGGATTGTTTCCTCAGGATTATTTTTATTATTTCAGGCTGCCTCTTGGTGCTTCCAACTCTCCTTGGCTGCCTAGAATCATGAATTTGAAAAGGCAGCTGTAATAATTGAACTCACTAAAGAAAGTCAATACAAATCTTAACTTTCCTAAGGCATATTTTCCCTCCCTGTGTCTCTGCCAGCCCCCATATCTTCCATCACTTCAGGGCTGAGTTTGCCAACAACCACAACACAGAAGCTTGTCTTTCCAAGAAAGGCTTTGTTTCTTGTCTTTTGACAGCCCTGCCATTTCTGACAGGATTTCTGTTCATTTTTGAGGCCTCCTACAGACCCTTCAGCAGAGAAGCTGCTCTTGAGGAAAGCGGCTTTTGAGTCTCCACAGAGATTTCCTCAATGTTGGCAAGACCACAGATGGTTCTTACTTAGACATTAAAAAGAGGAAAATCTTGAAACTGCGGCCTGGTGAACACGACACGGCCTTTCCAAACAGGCAATGTTAGAGGGACACTTTTCTTCTAATCCAATGCCCATCATCCGAGTCCCACATGGAACATGATGATGCCCTCCGTGTTGTCTGGCATCGCTCGCAGGGTCCTCCAGAGGGCTCCCTCGGTAGCCGTTGGAAGAGCCGTGCAGAGTCCCCGCCCCCTCCCGTTTTCTAAGAAAACTGAGCATGCGCATTCTTCTTTCCCCATCACAAGTATTCTAAGTGCTTCCCCCCGCTCCGCCAGAAAAGGCTGGGAGCCCATCTGGCTTTTCTACCGTGTCCCATCCGGCTCCCCTTCGCTGTGAGCCTTGGGCTGAGTTTCTCCAGAAGTCCAAGAATTTGCAGGGAAATCTTACATGGATGGAGATCCAGACATTGTTACTGGAGGCGTGCATGGCGACCTGCAAAACTTCATCAGGTTCGGAGTTATGGGAAAGGGAGATCCCGTGGTCCAATGTTCCCCTGCTCACCCGCACCCCCCCCCACACACACCCCGGTCCATGCACGGGCCAGGCAGGAGAGAAAGCAAAGCTCTGGACCATTGCGCTCTTCCTTTTGGGGAGATCAGGATCGCAGAAACAAGGGATCCATTTACCCTCCATTTCATTGGGGAAAACCCTGCAAAGGGGGCGGGGGGGGTGAGAAGGGGCTTTGCAAAACAAATTTCTACTTTCAAATCAGACTTGACTCCTGGACAATTTCCTGCAAATTTCTTGCCCCGTTTTCAGAAGGGGATTCCCTCTCCTCCCCTTTCCTAGGCTGAGAGAAGCGCCCTGCCGAAGTCGCTCCTGCTGGCTTGGCATGCAAGGCTGCAACTCCGTGTGCAAGAAATTGGATGTAAGGTGTGCAAGGACTGGAACCCGGTTTCCTGGTTTCCAGCCCTTTCACCACCAACTGGTTCTTCCAGCACATCACACGATCCTCCACATCATGTTGAAATATAGATGGTTTATTCTGAAGGGACATAGTAAGAAAAATTAATTTAACCTTTGTGCTATATTTAGGTTATATAGTTTAACCTTTCTGCTATATAGATGGCTCAGTGACTAAGACACTGAGCTTGATGACCTCCAAGGTACCTTCCAACTCTGTTACTGTTAATTATTTTGCTTTTGTCAAGAATTAGTTTAACTCCTGTGATCTTGCTTCTGTATTCTTTCTTCTGAAGCCAGGAACTTCATGCTCCATAGATAAGGAGGACAGGAACAAAGAGCTGTCCAGGGTTGAGTCAAAATAGATAAGGAAGAAGGCATTGCCCACAAGGCTACAAGGAAGGGTCAATAAGATAAGGGAAGACAGGAAGAAGGCATGGATACCCAAGGCTACAAGAAATGCTCTGTAGATAACAAAGGCATGGACAAGGAACAATCTATAGATAAGGGGGGCATGAGGAAGGCATTGCCCAGGGTGGGGTAACAAACTTTTGTCTCTGATTGGCTACTTGAATGTATAAATAGTTTGCCACACTCTTCTCAGGTGTGGCTCTTCCTTGCATGGTTCCTCCTTTATGCTGTGGAATTGTCCACCTAGCTGTTTTTTTTTAAAATTTGATTTATATGCCGCCCTTCTCCCGAGACTCAGGGCGGCTTACAATGTGCTAAGCAATAGCCTTCATACTTTTTGTATATTTATACAAAGTCAGCTTATTGCCCCCACAAACTGGGTCCTCAATTTACCTACCTTAAAAAGGATGGAAGGCTGAGTCAACCTTGAGCCTTGGTGAGATTCGAACCTGCAATAATTGCAGGCAGCTGATGTTAATAACAGGGCTTTAGACCACTGTACTATCCAAGGCTCTTTGCTTTGGCCTTAATTAATTGATTGATTGATTTTAAAAAATACTTTTTCCAAGCCTCTGCTTAACTCTCTTTTTGGCAAATGGGTGACTTGAGTACATTTTGGACCTTACAATTCATTGAGATACTAGTTCTGTATGCCTAGGACGATGGTTTCTCAATTCTGCCTTCTGGAGTTTCCCCAGGAGTTTCGGCTAGGAAGTTGATGGGGTTCTCATCTCAATTGCTGTTTGTGAACTAAGAGATTTAAGATTCCGATTGTGCAAAGGTTGTTTGTTACTTTGCAAGCAGACATCGAAATTATTAGAGTAAATAACCAGGCACTAGAAGTCCAAAACTTTTCTAAATTTATTTATCCAGTATTTTCAGTCCTTGTTCGAAGCTGATCTAGAAGGACGATCCTGACTTTACTGCAGTAGTCAGTCTTTCTAATATGATACTCCCTCCTTACAAATATTGCTGGATTTCTTTTTCTTTCCTTTTTTTTGGAGAAGGAGTTAGAGGTTGCTCAGTATTCAGATTTGTGACCTCACCATATTGAACAGGCTGTGTTTTCCATTTCAGATATGTAAATTGGAAATCTTTCCTGGTTCCTTTTCAGTCCAGAGTATCTTGTCTGGGAACAGGACTGAATGGCCTTTAGGTGTTTAGACCTCTTCTGATTAGTAACACTTGGGGAGATCCATCCATCCATTTTGGAGCTGGATTAGAGACCAGAGAGAAGATGGAGGGACAACGCCCAGCAGATGCAGATGTTGGAAAAGGCCCTCCAGCTACTCAGCCCTGGAGCTGTGGGAAGAATGGGGCAAGTCCTGGGCAGAACAGCCAAGAAGAGGAAGCCAACAGTTCAGAGATCCAATATTCTCACTTCAGAAAGGTGCAGTTCCAGGAGGGGTCGAATCCCCGAGATGTTTGCACTCAGCTTTACTACCTTTGTTGTCAATGGCTGCAGCCAGAAAGACACACCAAGGCTGAGATGCTGGACTTAGTGCTCCTGGAGCAGTTCCTGGCTGTCCTTCCCCCAGAGATGGAGAAATGGTTGCGGGAGTGTGGAGCGGAGACCAGTTCCCAGGTGGTGGCCCTGGCCGAAGGCTTCTTGCTGAACCAGGAGGAGGAAAAGAGGCAAGAAGAGTTGCAGGTGTGAGAATGTAGTCTTAGCAGCCCTATAGAGGAGATCTCTGAATTTGTAAATTCCTTTTTTGCAGTTAACTCCTGTGGCCTGTTGTTCCATTATTCTTCCAGAAAATGTGTTTGGGGCAATTTTTCCATTCTGTTTCGAGTTTCAGCAATGGACAGGGGGCTCTGCTGGTTTAAAGGTGCAGTATGAAAATTCATTTCTATCTCTCTGCTCTTTCTTTGTTTCTCCTATCACATCATATCCAGAAATCCTTGGAAGCTGTGACTGAGTATCCCAAGGGGAGGAAAGATTCATTCAGATCTTCTCAAGAGCTGAAGTTCAGGGAGACCTTACGCAAAGGTCAAAGTCAGGACACCATGCCAGGTAAGAAAAGCTCTTTCTGTGTGATGTAACATTTAGCTGATTCTTTTGCCTGGAACCTCTCTCTTTATAACAAATCTGCTGCCACTGTTTTTCCCTGTCTTACAGAGAGTAGAAAACTGTCCTTGGAAATTTTAGAATCTCCTCTTTGTGGTGTGGCTGAAGGATTGGCTGAACCACTATTTCAGGTAAGGAGGAAAAAGATTGGAAAATGTCCATAAATCTTGGATGGATTTCATTTTGTTCTAGAATTTATTATAATAAATTACTGTTTCTAAGCAATACGAATCTGACATCTGGTTATTCTAAACTGATATGCAGCCTTGCCTATTTCTCCCTTCTGAGGGGATCCTTTGTGAGTTGCTTTCTCCACCTCTCCTGTTTCACCATCAGATTTCATTGACCAGATTGTTGTCAGCATCAGGGCTCATCCTTCTGTCTCCCATGGTTATCCTCACATACCATTAAAAAATACTTTTTTGCCTTTTCTAAAGTATTTGGGACAACCATGACCTGGTGACTGAGAATCTCCATAGACATTATTAAAAGTGATCTCATTCTGAATTCAGCAGAAGATGCCTATTTTGTTCACTGGATCTCTCTCAATTGGTGGAAGAAAACTGACAAATTATTCTTGGGATTATCTGTTAAAAGGAAAACTTGTCCCCTTGTTTAGGATGCTGTATCTTTTGAGGAAGTGGCTGTGCATTTCACCGAGGATGAGTGGTCTCAATTGGATGCTGACCAAAAAGCTCTCCATGGAGAAGTCATGCTGGAGAATTCCAGGAATTTCTTTTCTCTGGGTAAGAATCCCTATCTTTGCTCAGGAATATTGAAACGTCATGGGGTGGGGGGCTTAGATGTGATTACTAATAAAACATCACTTATTTATTTATATCCTGCCTTTATTTTTTGGAAATAATAAAGGCAGCGGAGAAGCCCAATATTCATTCCTCCTGCTGTTGTCCCTACTACAACCCTGTGACAAGGGTTGAGCTGAGAGAAACTGGCCCAAAGTCTCCCAGCCAGCATTCATCCCTAAGGCTGAATTTATTTACAGCTTCTAGCCTGGTATGTTAACTGTTTCACCAAACTGAATTTATAGAAGAAGGAAATTTATTGAAAGAAATATTGGAAAACTGCATAGCTTTCCTTGTTACATAAAATAATTGGTTTTTTGAATGCTTTCTGCTGATAAAATACATTTCATGCCATAGAAGATATTAGCAAGAATCTGAGAGACAGACTACAGATAGGTATGATGTCATCTCTGGAGCAAAATTCTGCTATCAGGGTTCAGTATTCATATCTGAATCTGGTCAACGGGTCCCCAATGGGCCTGAGCTCCTATAACCAAGACTTTCATTTTCATTTTTCTTTTTGAAGGCTTAAATGGGCAAGAGAATAAGAATTGCAAGGAGGAATGCCAAGTCATCCATCTGAAAGAGGAAAAAGGGAAATTTGCAGACCAGATGCAACCAAACAGTGATGAAACAAGGCAATCACAAAGTGGAATTAAAAAAGGCTTTCCTCGAGTCAGTTGGCTTCCTAACCGTACAAACATCGATACGGGAAAAAGAGCATATCAATGCATGGAATCTGAAGAGAGCTTTAATAAATCCAATCATCTCATTTTTCATAAAAAGACACATTCAGAAGAGAAACCATATACCTGCAGGGAATGTGGGAAGACCTTCTGTAACAATGACTCCCTCAGAACTCACAAAAGGAATCACAAAGGAGAACAACTTTATAAATGCATAGAGTGTGGAAAGAAGTTTACTCTTAAGGGTAACCTTATTTCCCATAAGATGATCCACACAGGAGAGAAACCATATCAGTGCATGGAGTGTGGAAAGAGCTTCAGTAGGAAATATGCTCTGATTCACCATAAAACTATCCATACAGAGAATAAGCCATATCAATGCATGAAGTGCAGAAAAACCTTCTGTTATTATGACTCTCTTATAAGACATCAAAGGATTCACAAAGGAGAAAGACCTTATAAATGCATGGAGTGTGGAAAGACCTTTACTTATAGCATCAATCTTAATATCCACAAGAGGATCCACACAGGAGAGAAGCCATATCAATGCATGGAGTGTGGAAAGGCTTTTAGGCAGAGTAGTTATCTTACCTCCCATAAGAGGATCCACACAGGAGAGAAACCATATCAATGCATGGAGTGTGGAAAGGCTTTTAGGCAGAGTAGTCATCTTAATCGCCACAAGAGGATCCACACTGTAGAGAAGCCACATCAATGCATGGAGTGCGGAAAGACTTTCTGTTATAATCATTCTCTTATAAGACATCAAATAAGTCACAAAGGGGAAGAACCTTATAAATGCATGGAGTATGGAAAGACCTTTCATAAATCTGAGCATCTTATTTCTCATAAAAAGACACATTCAGAAGAGAAACCATATACCTGCAGGGAGTGTGGAAAAACCTTCTGTAACAATGACTCTCTTAGAACTCACGAAAGGAATCACAAAGGAGGACAATTTTACAAATGCATGGAGTGTGGAAAGAACTTTACTCGTAAGAGTAATCTTGATTCCCATAAGAAGACCCACACAGGAGAGAAACCATATCAATGCATGGAGTGTGGGAAGAGCTTTGGTAGTAAATATGCTATGATTCACCATAAAAGTATCCATAAAGAGGAGAAGCCATATCAATGCATGGAGTGCAGAAAAACCTTCTGTTACAATCGTTCTCTTATAAGACATCAAAGGAATCACAAAGGAGAAAGACCTTATAAATGCATGGAGTGTGGAAAGACCTTTACTTTTATCGGTCATTTTAATTCCCACAAAAGGATCCACACAGGAGAGAATTCATATAAATGATGAATGGTGGAGCAGTGGACTATAGCGCTGTTAAATAGCACTTAGCTGCCAGCTGCCTGCAATTACTGCAAGTTAGAATCTCACCAGGCTCAAGGTTGACTCAGCCTTCCATCCTTCCGAGGTAGGTAAAATGAGGACCCAGATTGTGGGGGCAATAAGCTGACTTTGCATAAAAAAGAACACCGCTTAGGGGGGGCTGAAAGCCTTACTAAGCAGGTATATACAAAAGTATGAAGGCTATTGCTTAATGCATTGTAAGCCGCCCTGAGTCTCCGGAGGGGGGCGGCATATAAATCGAACCAATAAATAAATAAATAAATAAATAAAATAAATGTGGAAAGGGCTTTAAGTGGAATTCTGCTTTTACCTCCACAAAAGGATCCACACAGGAGAGAAGCCATATCAATGCATGGAGTGTGGAAGGACCTTTGCTTTTACCAGTCATCTTGATTACCACAAGAAGACCCACACAGGAGGGAAGCCATATCAATGTAAGGAATGGGGAAAGAGCTTTAATCATAGCAGTCATCTTAATTTGCACAAGAGGATCCAAGCAGGAGAGAAGCCATATAAATGTGTGCAATGTGGAGAGGGCTTTAAAAAGAGTTATGATCTAATTTCCCATGAAAGAATCCATATGGAGGGGAAATCCATATAAATGCATGGAGTGTGGAAGGAGCTTTGCAAGAAATAACGCTCTTTACTTGCCATAGAAGGATCTACACGCAAGCAAAACCATATCAATAAAGGAAGTGTGGGAAGATGTTCAATAGAAATACAGGATTATGCCTGCAGCTTGAGCCCAAAATTCCCATTGCTAAGCAAAACAATTGTTAAGTGAGTTGTGCTCCATTTTATGACATTTTTGCCACATTTGTTAAGTAAATCACTGCAGTGGTTAATTTAGTATCACTATTGTTAAGGGAATCTGGCTTTTCCATTGATTTTACTGATCAGAAGGTTACAAAAAGTGATCACATGACCCAAAGACATTCCAACCATTATAAATGGAGTCAGTTGCCAAACATCTGAAGTTTGATAGGTTACTATGAGGATACTGCAATAGTCGTAAGTGTGAAAGTCACTTTTTTCAGTGCTGGTGTAACTTTGAACAATCACTAAATGAACTATTGTAAGTTGAGGACTACATATAGTTGACTAAAATCCCATACAAATGTCATTTGAATAATAAAATAAATACTAGCTTGCATAACTTGCCTTTCTTGTGCAAACCAGAACAAGATCGATCATTCATCCTGCTTGTGCTTTTTCTAAGATCAAATAGACAGTGATCTTTTCTGCATATAGAAATATTCCTGATTGTTTTTTTCATTATATTGTTTGAAATATTCCAAAATATCAAACTCAATTATCATATTCTTCAACAACTCTTTTAGGTAAAAGAAAGAAAACCACAACTTTATTAGAGATTATCTGATACCTCTTGCTGTTGCCTAGTATTTCTTTTTCTGGTATTCAGCTATTCTGATATTATCTGGACCTAGCTCTTTTTCTGACTGTTCTACCTTTCCATCCCTTGTTGTCTTTTGAAGGGTAGGATGAGAAGTCTGATTTCTGCATCCAGAATGTTGGCTGCTGCTTGCAAAGTCTTGCAGTTTGTGAGTTCCAAATCCCTTCCTTTTAGCAGCTAACGTTTGTTTTCATACACAGTACTTAATGAGTCCCAGGAATCAGAACCGATTCCACCACTGCCACCAATTTGTCATGGGTTCCAACAGACAAAACCATGCCTAAATTGATTAACATAAGCTCAAATGATCCATCAAAAGTATGAATTCTAGACAATTTAAATTTTCTGTCTCCTATAAGAGTTGTGGAAATGTTTTATTTTGAAAAAATATCCAAGATACAAAAGTGAAACATACAAACCACATGTAAGTCCTTCCTATATTTGTTTTCTTATACTACCCTGTTTCTCCCCAAATAAGACATCCCCTGATAATAAGCCTAATCGGGCTTTTGAATGCATGGCAATAAGGCCAAGCACTTATTTCAGGGTTCAAAAAAAATATAAGACAGGATCTTATTTTTGGGGAAACACGGTAGATATTTAGTATATTGATACTATACAATGTTACCTATATATATAAAAGCAAAAACCACACACACATTATCACAAAATCTCCAGAACTGTAAAGCCTACAAACTTGAAATCTGCCACATATGTTCCTCTTGGCTTCTAGGTGCTCACTAAGAAAGGATTTTTAGAAATGACCATCAGAGCATTAGTATTTCCTATAGTATTATTATTAACACACTCTGATGCTAAGGAGTTCTACTCCCCCTTCCCACCTGAAAAGAAATCTGTTCCTCTGCCTCCTGAGTACCAGCTGATCGGGACAAAATGGGGATTTTGTAGTAACCTTTCCCTAGAGTGAGGAGGGAATAGAGATTTTACAGTATCCTTCCCCTGGAGTGGGGTGGGAATGGAGATTTTACAGTATCCTTCCTCTGCCATGCCCACCAAGCCATGTCATGCCCACCCACAGAAGCGGTAGTAAAAAATTTTGAAACCCACCCCTGGATTAATCATCCACCAAGCCCTAGCTTACCTGAGGACCCTGCAGCCAGGCCATCAATGTCCTGACAACTGCCTGGCCCTGTGGCGGAGGCCCCAGAAACCCTATCCAAGACCTCACATGGCCACCAGCCTTCTTCTCTTTCCCGCCACAGTGCAGCAAGAAGCTGAGCGATGTACATGGGGTCCTGGACCGGGCTTCTGGAGCTGCCACAAAACAAAGCACTTGTCAGGATGTTGATGGCTTGGTTGTGGGGCGCTCAGGTAAGCTAGTGTGGGGCATGGGGGGGGCAGCTCCGCACCCCCTGCCTTGCTTCATCCTCTACCCTACACTACCACGCTGTGGCCACCGCACCAGTGGGTTGCTCATCCTCCTGCTCTGTTACGGCGGCAAGGAGAAGAGGCAAAGAATGAAGATGAATGAAGCAAGGCTGTGGTGGGCGGTTGGGAGACAAAGTAAGGCAGGTGCTGCAGAGCTGCCCCACCTGCCCCATCCCGGCTTACCTTAGGGCCCTTCAGCCAGGACACCCAGGCCAAACCCTCACCCACCCACCCAGGGCAGCCACACAACCCTTCACTAACCTGCTTTCTGGCTCTGTTCACTGCCGCATGCAGGGCAACAAAAGTAATCTGTGGGATTACGGTAAAACAACTAGTTCAGATGTTCCAACTTCTCACACACAAAAAAAAAAAGATCTCAGGGTTGGAAGATCTCAACGATTCTTTTTACCGTAGTTCCACAGGCTACTTTTGTTGCCCTGCAGATGGCGGTGGCGATCTGGGCCCCTGTGCTCGTGCACTCACCGCCTCCTGTGCACACACATGCACACCAGGTTGGCGTGGGCCGGACTGAAGTGATGCGGAACAGCTCCTTACAGTTTCCATGTTGGCTGCCGGATCTGACCTCATCGCGGCCCACATCTGGCCCCCAGCCCTTGGGTTTGACACCCCTGTCCTAAGTCATTTTGCATCCTGTGATTCTGCCAGCCCTCTTATCTTCCCTCACTTTAGGGCTGAGTTTGCCAACAATCACATGACACAACAACCTGGGCTTCAAAGAGAGTCTCCTGTTCCTTTTCAGCCCCCACAGAGATTTTTTCAATATTCACAAAATCACAGATCGTTCTTAGACGTTCAGAAAAAGGAAAGCCTAGAAATTGCTGCCTGCTGCAGACAGGCAATGTCAGAGGGAGCCTTTCCTCCAACTCCAACGCCCATCATCCCAGGCCCCCATGGAACATGACGATCTGTCCTAGTCCCTAGCAGGGTCCATCTGACGTTGCACGCAGGATCCACTAGGGGGCTCCCCAGGTAGCCGTTGGAAAGCCAAAGGGGCCCTCACCCGCTTCAGGAGGGAGCTGAGCATGCGCTCTTTAACCACCTCCGAGACCCTCCCGGAGAATTTTGCAAACAAGGCTGAAAGCGCGTCCGCTCTTTCTAACAGTGGCCGATTCTGGTTACCCGCCCCTCCCTCGCTAGGAGCCTTAGGCCGAGCCTTTCCAGCAGTCGAAGAGTCTTGCACGGAGGGAGGTCAAGACCTGACTCCGCAGTAAGTGGCCGGGGGGGGGGTTTCTTCCACGGGCTGGACCGTGCGTGGAGACACGCAAAGCTTCATCAAGTTCGGAGTCCTGGAAAGTGGGGAGCCCCTTGTCCCATGTTCCCCTGCCGCACCTGTGCATGCATGCATGCACGGGCCAGGCAGGGAAGAGATCAAAAGCTACGGTCCCGCTGCCTTGCCTCCAGGAGGAAAATCGGGACCGCCAGAAAAGTCGGAGTCATTCAGAATTAGGCGAAAAGTAAAAAACCTCTTTCCGGGAGATGCCTGAATCAAAACGTTAGGACGTAGCTGGTTTATTGATTCGGGTATTATTTGTTTGTTGATTGTGATTTCTCAGCTACTCATAGCGGTTTGGGCCAGGACATTAATAGGGTTCTGCTATCTAAACCTATACTGGAAATTCAAATATTGATTGATTTACCTATTAAATCGATTTTAAGG
>WNWU01016883.1:0-32429 GCA_012654045.1 Ptyas mucosa | reverse complement strand
TGCAGGGATTGTGGAAAGACCTTTGCTTTTACCAGTCGTCTTGATTCTCATAAGAAGACCCACACAGAAGAGAAACCATATCAATGCATGGAGTGTGGAAAGAGCTTTAGTAGCAAATATTCTCTGATTCACCATAAAAGCATCCATACAGAGGAGAAGGCATATCAATGCATGGAGTGCAGCAAAACTTTCTGTTATTATGAGTCTCTTATAAAGCATCAAAGAAATCACAAAGGAGAAAGGCCATATAAATGCATCGAGTGTGGAAAGACCTTTACTTGTAGTGGTCATCTTATTTCCCACAAAAGGATCCACACAGGAGAAAAGCCATATAAATGTGTGGAATGTGGAAAGGGATTTAAGTGGAATTCTGCACTTACCTCCCACAAAAGGATTCACACAGGAGAGAAACCATATCAATGTAAGGAGTGTGGAAAGAGCTTTAATCATAGCGGTCATCTTAATTCACACAAGAGGATCCACCCAGGTGAGAAGCCATATCAGTGCATGGAGTATGAAAAGACTTTTCATTGTAGCAGTAATCTGAATTCCCATAAAACGATCCATGCAGGAGACAAGCCATACATATGTGTGCAATGTGGCTTTAAAAAGAGTTGTAATCTCACTTCGCATGAAAGAATCCATATTTGGGGGGGGGACACTGTATGGATGCATGGAGCGTGGAGAGCTTTACAAGGAGTAACGCTCTTTACTTGCCATAGAAAGATCCACACACAGGAGAAACCATATCAATAATAATAAAATAATAATAATAATAATTTTATTTCTATACCGCCCTTCTCCCGAAGGACTCAGGGCGGTGTACAGCCTATTAAAAGCACAAGACAAACATCAATTAAAATAATTAAAATTATTAAATAATTCGGCTCAATTTAAGACCCCAAAAATTAAAACACCTGATTTAAAATTATTACATTGGTAACCCAGCTTGGCGGAACAACAGGGTCTTAAGGGCACAGCGAAATACCCGGAGGTCGGAGATCTTACGCATTTCCGGGGGCAGTTCATTCCATAGGGCTGGGGCTCCCACAGAGAAGGCCCTCCCCCTGGGTGTCGCCAGCCGGCATAGCTTAGCCGATGGCACCCTGAGGAAACCCTCTCTGTGAGAGCGAACTGGCCGGTGGGAGGCTATTTGTGGCAGAAGTCGGTCTCGAAGGTACCCGGGTCCTATGCCATGGAGCGCTTTAAAGGTGGTGACCAACACCTTGAATCGCACTCGGAAGACCACTGGGAGCCAGTGCAGCTCGCGCAGGAGGGGTGTCACATGGGCACATCGGGTTGCGCCCATAACCACCCACGCGGCCGCATTCTGGACCAGTTGGAGCCTAAATAAAAGAAGTGTGGGAAGTGTGGGAAGAGGTTCAATAGAAATACAGGATTATGACTGCAGTTCAGCCCAAAACTCCCATTGCTAAGCAAAACAGTTGTTAAATGAGTTGTGGTTTATTTTACAGCTTTTCTTGCCACGTTTCTTAAGTGAATCATTGTAGTAGGTAAGTTAGTAACACTATTGTTAAGTGAATCTGGCTTTTCAATTGATTTTGCTTCTGATTCTGGTCAGATTCTGGTCTTCAGAAGGTTACAAAAGGTGATCACATGACCCTAGAACATAAATGTGAGTGATTTATCAAATTTCTGAATGTAAATCCTGTGACCATGTTTCACAGTCATAAGTGTTCTAAGTTGAGGACTACTGTCTGGGAATTCAACATTCAAACAAATGCAATAGAACAAGATAACGTATATGAGAAGTGAAATCTGTGTTCAAAGACACTTTTTGAAGCATTAGAGCCATGGTGGTGCAGTGGTTATAATGCAGTATTGCAGGCTATTTCTGCTGACTGCCAGGAGTTTGATTCTGACGAAGCGGTATATAAATTTAAGTGCTATAGCTATTGCTATTTTGTCTTTCTATGACATGATAATAAGGAAATCACTAAATTCATTTTAAATAAATTGGGTTTAATTGAAATCAATTGGATTTTAATTAGACTGGAATAAAATTAATTTTAGATATAAATAAACTTAAATATCATTGGTATGGTTGTCCAAGAGACTTTTTAAAATTCTTTTTAATGAATTAAAATTAAACCTATAGGAACTTTTGGAAGGATTAGGAGGGGTAAGAATACTTCAGGTTTTCAGAGACTCAGGCTATTTTGAAGCTATTTATTCAAATACTGCTCAAAAATTATGTCAATTTTTCCCATTATAGAAGACTGAGAAAAATGGGCTCAAAAGAACCAAGCTTTGGGCAAAGACAGGTGTTAATTTTATTCTTTTTAAATCGCTTCTTAGATCTACTTCCCTGTTTTTTTGTTTCATTAATGTAAATAAATCTCTTCGTTGTTCTTGCAGTGTCACCTTCAAATCCACACTAATCTCTTGAAACCTTGGGAGTCTTCAGCTCTTTTGGCTAAAAGAAAATTTGGTATTTTGTTTAATCTGTTTCACTGGCATTGTCTTTCAACATCCTACTCATATTTCCTGAGCTGCCTTCCCGACTGAAAAACCAAAATGAAGCCATTTTTCTTTTTTGCCTCATAGAATTTGAATTGTATGTGTATTTCTCAAGATTTGCCTTCTTGCATTTTGTAATTCCACCTTTCCTCCTGTCACCTATGAGACACCATTATCCCATTGATCTCTCCATCATGGCACCTTGTTTTGAGGTAAATTTTCTAAAACTTCCATGAGTTTGAACTTTCTCTCTATTTTGGAACTTGTTTCCTTTTGATGCCCCTTTTTCAAGCAAGATCTTTTCTTCTGGATTCTTCCCATTTTTGCTGCCACCACTTGCTATTTTGAACTGCTGTTATCTACCCAGAGACATGAATTTGAAAAGGCAACTGAAATAATGGAAATAAAACATCAATACAAATCTTAATTGTCCTAAACCAGGGATGTCCAACTCCCTTTCATTGAGGGCCAGATCAGTATTTTGGTTGTCCTGCCGGCAGGGCGGGAGCAGGGCAGGGGTGGTCTGGGCAGACGGGGCATGGCCCAGGGCCATGGCCAACATGACATTGCTCTCATGGGTGGTGACTGGGCAGGTTTGGGGACGTAGTACAGGGGCCTCCAGTGGCTGGGTCGGGTAGCAAGCTCTTCATGCGGGAAGAGGTGAGATGGGGCAGCGACAGCCATTCTGCCTTCAGTTGCTTTTGGTGCCTCTATCTCTCTCACACACACAGACGCACACATACAGACTCACACCAGAGATGGGATTCACTTACCTTCCCTACCGATTTGCAAATGTGAGCACCCGTGCTCGCACGTGCCGCCATCTGCGAATGCACACAGCCTGTGCATGTGCAGTAGTCACGCATTACATCCAGGCGGGTGGGCAGAGGCTCCCGCAGTCACCGCTACCGGTTCATGCGATCTGGGAGAACCGGCTGAATCCCTCCACTGACAAACACACATATAAATAGAGGTTGGACTGGATGACTCTCTTGCTCTGTCTCACTGCAGCAGTAATGGTGTCACTTCAGTGCCTGGCCGATATGGTACTTCTCTAAGGAAGACAAAATGAGGTGGTGGGGGAGTGGAAGATGAAGCAAGGCAGAGAGTGCGAAGCTGCCCCATGAACCAGTTTACCTGAGGACTCCACAGCTAATCCATCAATGTCTTGACAACTGCCTTGCCTCGCGGTGACGACTCCAGAAACCCCGTCCAAGACCCTGCATTGCTGGCAGGTCTCTTCTCCTTGCTCGCCGCCACAATAGAGCAAGAGGCTGAGTAACTCACATGGGATCCTGAACCGAGCTGGAGCTGCCGCAAAATGAGGCAGTTGTCAGGATGTTGATGGCCTGGTTGTGCAGCGCT
Organism: Ptyas mucosa; assembly: GCA_012654045.1. Classification (NCBI taxonomy): domain Eukaryota; kingdom Metazoa; phylum Chordata; class Lepidosauria; order Squamata; family Colubridae; genus Ptyas; species Ptyas mucosa. The sequence goes on along the minus strand of WNWU01016883.1, from coordinate 28,583 downwards.
CAGGTAAGCCAGCGCAGGGTTGGGGGGGCAGCTCTGCACCGTCTGTCTTCCTTCATCCTCCACCTCCACTACATCGCTTTGTGACTGCAGCCCCAGTATGTTGCTCAGCCACACACAAAAAAGATCTTCCGAAGTTGGAAGATCTGAACTATTCTTTTTACCATAGTCTCACAGACTACTTTTGTTGCTCTGCACATGTTGACGGAGAAGTGACCCTGGGTGCGTGTGCTCCCACTGCCTCCTGTTTACACGCAGAGAAACCTGGATGGCGTGGGCCAGGGTGAAGCAACATGGGCCGGCTCCTTACATTTCCAGGATGGCCATGTGGGCTGGATCTGACCTCATCACAGGACCATGTGGCTTAAGTTTGATACCCCTGTCCTAAGCCTTCACTTCCAATCCTGTGACTCTGCCAGCCCTCTTACCTTTCCTCACTTCAGGGCTGACTTTGCCAACAACCACATGACACAAACTGGGCTTCAAAGAGAGGCTCTTGTTTCTTTTGAGCCTCCACAGAGATTTTCTCAATATTCACAAGTTCACAGATCGTTCTTAGACATTAAAAATAGGAAAGTCTAGAAATTGCTGCCTGCTGCAGACAGGCAATGTCAGAGGGAGCTTTTCCTTCTACTCCAGTGCCCATCATTCCAGGCCCACATGGAACATGACGATCTATCCTACACCCTGGCAGGGTCCATCTGGCATTGTACACAGGATCCACAAGGGGGCTCCCCAGGTAGCCATTGAAAAGGCATGGCGGCCCTAACCCACTGCAGGAGGGAAATGAGCATGCGCTCTTTCACCAGGTCCAAGACCCTCCTCGGCCATTTTGCAGAGAAATGTGAAAGCTCTTTCTACAGTGTCCGATTCTATTCCCCCCCCATTCCTCCCTCACTATGAGCCTTAGGCTGAGCCTTTCCAGCAGTCCAAGAGGCTGGAAGGAAGCCTTACACGGAAGGAGATCAAGACTTGACTCCGGAGTTCAGTAAGTGGCCGGGGGGGTGGGGACGGGACTTTTTCTTCCAGGGGCTGGACCGTGTGTGGAGACACGCAAAACGTCATCAACTTCAGAGTCCTGGAAAGTGGGGAGCCCCTTGTCCCATATTCTCCTGCCGCCCCTCTGCATGCACAGGGCAGGCAGGGAAGAAATCAAAAGCTACGACCCCACTGTGTTGTCTCATGGAAGAAAATCGGGACCATCAAAAATGTTGCAGCCATTTAGAAATCAACTGCATGATTTAGTGATGGAAATTCTCATCCAAATTCCATTCCTTAACCAAGGACTACGTGTATAGCTCACTGTCTTGATTCCTGTTTTACACCCATCATGGGCAATGAGGGTAGTTGAGTAAAAACACAACGAATGGGGATTTTTATGCTTGTGATGGTGTGCTCGTGCTTACATTCTCATTCTTACAAGTCAAGTCTTTTTCTCACTGGGGCAGCCTGCGTGGGAAAACATTTGCTTTGGCCATGTTCACTTTGTAAAACATATAGGAAAATCTGTAGCAACCAGGACTCAGACACAGGACCCGAGATTGGGACTATTCCATGATGACTCTAGACCACTGAAATGGCTTTGCAGAACTAGCTCAAGGATATATTCTGTCCATAGGCAGAGGGCCAAAGAAGACACCTTTAGCAGGCAGCCTGAATCGGAGGCTCTTGGGAACTTGTCTGGCAGCTGAACTTTGGAGAGGAGCTAAGAAACATTCGAATTTCTCTATCTGCTTTCTTTACCATGACTAGGAGCTTCAGGATACATAACTATTATTATGGGCTTTGACTTTGAGCCTACAGGAACTGGAAACATGACCCATCTATTGAAGAGACGAAAGGCTGGAATATAGCCATCCCTGCAATCCTGACAGCCATGGTTTATTCATGTGCCCCTACCTGCAAAAAGACATGTTCCTTTCCAGCCAGGATGGTTGGCCTGGATAATTGAGTCGTCATTTACATGTTGTTGACTGATGGTTCTGCATCAAACAGGTGAAAGGGCACCGAGTTTGCTTTTGTAATCATGTCAATTTTTTCATAATAGAAGACCTGACAAAATTAGCTGGAAAAACACAGGCTTTTGGCAAGAGAAAAATGTTAAATTCCATTCTTTTTAAATTGCTTCTTAACTCTATTTCCCCATTTCTTTATTTCATTAATGTAAATAAATTTCTTGGTTCCTGCATTATCACCTACAAATATACCTACAAAACAGTGAACTCTTCATTTCTTTTGGCTAGAAAAAAATGCACCTTCTTTTACTCCAAAAGTCTTAAGGTTCCTACTCATATTCCCTGGTGTATTCCTGAGTGAACACTTAAATAAAACTATTGTCTTTTCTTTTTTTTCTTTTTTTGCCTCATAGTATTTGAGCCATATATTTTCTTTTCAATATTTGCCTTTCCTAGTTTTGTAATTCCACCTTATCTCCAGTCACACATGAGTTTTCAATGTTCCATTCTCCATTTCTCCATCATCGGACCTGTTTTGAGGTAAAATTTCTAAAAGGTCCATGAGTTTCAGTTTTGCCACCATTTTGGAACTTTATTTCTTTTTGGTGCCTTTTTTCCCTCAGGATTATTTTTACTATTGCAGGCTGCCTCTTAGTGCTTACAACTTTCCTTGGCCACCCAGAAACATGATTTTGAAAAGGAAGCTGTAATAATTGAACTCAGTAAAGACAGTCAATACAAGTTTTAATTTTCCTAGCTTAATTTTCCCATCTTTTTCTTCCCTGTCTCTCTGCCAGCCCCCATATCTTCCATCACTTCAGGGTTGAGTTTGCCAACAACCATAACACAGAAGTTTGTCTTTCCAAGAGAGGCTTTGTTTCTTGTCTTTTGACAGCCCTGCCATTTCTGACAGGATTTTTGCTCGTTTTTGAGGCCTCCTACAGACCCTACAGCAGAGAAGCTGCTCTTGAGGAAAGCGGCTTATGAATCTCCACAGAGATTTCCTCATTGTTGGCAAGACCACAGATGGTTCTTAGACGTTAAAAAGAGGAAAATCTTGAAACTGCCGCCTGCAAGACGACACGGCCTTTCCAAACAGGCAATGTTAGAGGGACATTTTTCTTCTAGTCCATCATCCAGTCCCACATGGAACATAATGATGGCCTCCGTGTTGTCTGGCATCGCTCGCAGGATCCTCCAGGGGGCTCCCTCGGTAGCCGTTGGAAGAGCCGGTCAGCGCCCCCTCCCGTTCCCTTTTTCGAAAAAAACTGAGCATGCGCATTCTTTCCCGTCACAAGTGTTCTCCGGGCCATTTTAATCTCTTTTTCCCAGAAAAGGCTGGGAGCCCATCTGGCTTTTCTACTGTGTCCCATCCGGCTCCCCTTCGCTGTGAGCCTTGGGCTGAGTTTCTCCAGAAGTCCAAGAGTTTGCAGGAAAATCTTACACGGATGGAGATGCAGACGTTGTTACTGGAGGCGTGCACGGCGACCTGCAAAACTTCATCAGGTTCGGAGTTATGGGAAAGGGAGATCCCGTGGTTCCATGTCCCCCCCCCCGCCCCCCATTCATGCACGAGCCATGCAGGGAAGAAAGCAAAGCTCCGGACCATCACGCTCCTCCTTTTGGGGGGATCAGAATCACAGAAACCAAGGGATCCATTTACCCTCCATTTCACTGGGAAAAACCCTGCAAGGGGGGCGGGGGGGGGTGAGAGGGGGCTTTGGAAAACAAATTTCTACTTTCAAATCAGTCTTGACTCCTGGACAATTTCCTGCAAATTTCTTGCCCCGTTTTCAGAAGGGGATTCCCTCTACTCCTCTTAGGCTGAAAGAAGCGACCTGCGGAAGTCGCTTCTGCTGGCTTTCTATGCAAGGCTGCAACTCCGTGTGCAAGAAATTGGATGTAAGGTGTGCAAGGACTGGGACTCGGTTTCCTGGTTTCCAGCCCTTTCACCACCAACTGGTTCTTCCAGCACATCACACGATCCTCCACATCATGTTAATGCATGGATGGTTTATTCATTGAGATATTAGTTCTGTATGCCCCTAGGACGATGGTTTCTTAATTCTGCCTTCTGGAGTTTCCCCAGGAGTTTCAGCCCGGAGTTTGATGGGGTTGTCATCTCAATTGCTGTTTGTGAACTAAGAGATTTAAGATTTCGATTGTGCTGAAGGGACATAATAATAATAGAATAGGAAATATAAAGTCCCAAAATACACTTGAGTCACCAGAATGCCAAAGAGAGAGACTCAAGACAAGGCTTGCAAAAAAACAGATTTTATTTATGGCCAAAAACAAAATATATCCAGAACATACAGATACAATGCATGCGAGGAGATAGCCACACCTTGGGAAAGGTATGGCATCCTAGCCGTCAGCTTAGTACCCAATTCTGGCCTCCTAATTTAGGTTTGTGTATTCCTTGTTGCCCTGCAAGGGGGAATAGAAACTTCCCAATTAGTAATCCTTAAGGATTTCTTTGTTTACTCAATTGGCCACTTTGGCCCCCTGGCTCTGGAAATCAGGAGTTTATCCAGATCAAACATAAATTAGGAGTGAGGTGTAAATTATCCCTTTGTTGATGGCTGTAGTTTCAACTGAGATATGTACCATGCTCTTAGATAGCACAAGGAAAAACAGAGATTGATATGGGTTCAGGTCAAATGGCAGGGACATATGTTTGACAAATACCAGATACATTACAGAGGCCTAATAACAGAATATGTTTGTTACAGGAGATACAAATATAAAGACGTAATATGTGTGATACAAATACAAAGGCATATATGTATTACAGGAACCTAATGGTTATAGAATACCAGTATATCATATTCTAGTATTATTTATTATATCCTTATTGTTTCCCTTTCAGTAGAATTAGTGGGACGTAATATTAGTATCAGTAGAATTAGTTTAACTGCTCTTTCATTTTTATAAAAATAGTTTTGCTTCTGCAGTAATAGAATTAAGCACCACTTCTGCTTCTTTTTATTTCTTTTTTTATTTTAAAGTATTTTTTTTTCCAACATAAACATAAAATATATCTTTCAAGAACAAAGTCTTGATCCGTTTGTAGATAGGTACAATCACTTAGATTTTAAAAAGCTCCATTCACAATTTCCCATTACATCTGTTAAAATTGAAAATCAAAACATAAAGGAAATTTTTTAACATAATTCTAGTATCTTGATTAGAACCATTCTATTATGTCACCGCCAATTTAATTTCAAAAAAACCCCCTTAATTCATTTTTATATGCATTTATAAATTCACTTATATCTGGCTCCTTCTCAAGCTCCCTTCATTACATCTTTTAACATCAATATCAAAACATAAAGTTTAAAAAATATTCTAATCTCTTAATCTGATTGTTTACCTTACAATTTTATCACCACACATCTTAATTTCAAATTAACTACAGCTCTATTTTTTATTTCAGTTTATAAATCATAATTCTGCCCTTATTTCTTAGGCTCTAGACCAGTGGTTCTCAACCTTCCTAATGCCGCGACCCTTTAATACAGTTCCTCAGGTTGTGGTGACCTCCAACCATAAAATTATTTTCGTTGCTACTTCATAACTCTAATTTTTTACTACCAGTTCTGTGGGCATGGCTTATTTTGTGGGTGTGGCTTAGAGGTCATGTGACCGGGTGGGCATGGCTAGCTGGTCATGTGACCGGGTGGGCATGGCTATGTGTATAGGGACTACTCAGAGGGCTGAAAAAAGTCATTTCTGATAGGTCCTTGCACTTTTGACTGGTCCTCACACTTACGACCATCCTCACATTTATGCCAGTGCAGCATTCTTAACAACCATGTCACTCATTTCACAACTGCTTCTCTTCACCATGGTGACAAGATAGGGCAAAAATGTAAAATGTGAGGACAGTCGTAAGTTCGAGGACTGGTCACAAGTGTGAGGACCAGTCAAAATAACTTTTTCAGCCCTCTGAGTAGTCCATGTGTACAAAAGGACTACCCAGAGGGCTGAAAAAAGAGATTTCTGACAGGTCCTCGCACTTTTGACCGGTCTTCGCACTTATGACTGGTCATCATTTATGCCATTGTAGCATTCTTAACAACCGTGTCACTCATTTCACAACTGCTTCTCTTCACCATGGTGACAAGATAGGGCAAAAACGTAAAATGTGAGGACAGTCATAAGTTCAAGGACTGGTCAAAAGTGCGAGGACCAGTCAAAAATAACTTTTTCAGCCCTCTGAGTAGTCCATGTGCATAAAAGGATACAGCAATAGAGAGGGATGAAGGAAGGGAAGGGAAATTAGAGTAGGAGTGAGGAGGAGAAGGAGAAAGGAAGAGGAAGTAGGGAGGAGAAGAGTGGGGGAAGAGAAAGTAAGAAGGAAAGAAAAGAGGTGGTAGGTTTGAGGAGAAAGATTGCTGTACAATAAAAAAGATGAAAGGGAAGAAAACCAACCCCAAACAAATATAAAGATATTAAGATAAAGAATAATTGTTAAACTTTAAAGAATGAAAGAGAACAAATATGAATAAACAGCAATAATTAGAAACACACATACAAACATACAATGTATTTTCTTTGAACAGAGTATTTGGCCGGTTCACAAATTTAAACAGTGTTTAGTCATTTCAATTAAATTTACAATTTCTATATTTCCTTTTTGCCATATTTATTCCTCATCTATTTTTTTAAAAAACCAATATTACCCTTCATCCTCATCTCTAATCTTAATCAAATTCAATTTTTCCCTTCTATTCTATATTATACCCCTTCCCATTGTCATCTATTTTTATATCCATCCTCACATTGGTTAAGTATGTAATACAGTTGTTTAATACAAATTCAACATTTTAATATAAATCAATTAGTTATATAACTATCTTTTTTTGTATATCAATCAATATGAACATGAATATTCCAATTATTTCCATGCAATCCAATTTCTTACAAATCAATTAATTATATTTACCAATAATAATAAACCAAATAATTTCCCCCATATATTCCTCCAAACCATAACTTAACCATTTCTGCTTTCAACACAATATACAAATAATAGTATCTCAATTATTACAATTCCCTAGTTAAATAGAGCTTTTTTTCTTTTGTGTTTTAAAATCTTGAACATCCTCTTTTGCCCTAAATTTCCCATTGTTTGCAGTTTTCCACCTACCTTTTTTGGTGCGGAAAAAGAAAAAGAAATCTCTCTCTGCCTCATTTTGTCACGTTGCAGCAAAGACCCTGCTTTACTTTCAGTTTCGCTTTTCAGCATGGCTTGGGGGAAAAAATCTGCACCTCTTTGCAGTTAGCAAAACAGCTGAGAGCAAATCAGCTGAGAGTCGGGAGGCCGAATCAACTTATGGTAATTAACCTATGCTGGAACTGAAAGGAGCTGTTTTTTCTATTTTTGCAGGCATGGGTCTACTCATTTGTTTTCTCTTAACATTGATCAGCTGTAGGGCGGCCCTTTGAAGCCCTGCGGCAAGAATTTAAACAGTTTTTTTCCCTTTAGCCATCAGCTGGGACTCAGGAGGCAGCAATAGATTGGGAGTGGGCGGGTAAGCGACCGGCGATCCAACAGAGGCAGAGGGTGAGGGTGAGTGAAGGCGTGAGGGGGTGAGAGAGGGCTTTGGCGACCCCTGTGAAATGGCCGTTCGACCCCCAGGTTGAGAACCGCTGCTCTAGACCTTTCGTCAAATCTTTAAGTCTTAGACTTTATCAATTTACCTTTAATTTTACACCTTTCATATTACGCAAATTTATCTCAAAATCCATATCCTCCTCCATAACTCCTACTATTGTTTGGCTGATTTACAGCATATTTTCTTTTGGCTGATTTACAGCATATTCTCCTCCATGCCTCCCACTTTTATTTGGCTAATTTCCAGCATGTTTTATTTTGGCTGATTTACAGCATAATCTCCATATCTCCATCCATTGTTTGGCTGATTTCCAGCATATTGTGTTTTGGCTGATTTCCAGCATAATCTCCTCCAAACCTCCCACTGTTGTTTGGCTGATTTCCAGCATAATCTCCTCCAAATCTCCATCTCTTGTTTGGCTGGTGTTACCAGCATGTTTTCCTCCACTCCTGCATTTATTATTTTAGCTGTTTTATTTTAGCTAATTCACAGCATATTACATAAATAACCCTTTCAGCGTATTCTCCCATGATTTTAAACTAAACATGTATTTCAACAGATATCTTCTCACATATTTTCGCCTGGATTGTAAATTCCCTTTAGAGTCATCCCTCTTCATATTTATTCTTATTTTTCTGTAAAAACAACATTCTTATCCACCTTAAAATCAATTTCCTCTAATTATTGTCTATAAATAACTCTTAATAAAATTCAAAAATTCATTTAAGCATTTAAAACATTTAGAAAATCATATTCTCATTTAATCATTTATAATCTTATTTCATGACCAAATTAGTATATGTGTATTTTTAAAGTCAAATTTAAAAGGAATGGAAGTAAAAAGTAAGAAAGGAAACAGAGAGAGGGAGAAAAGAGAAAATGAAAGTAAAGAGGAAAAGATTAGCAAAAGAAAAAAGATTAAAAAAAACGAGAAAAAAGGGAGAGAGAAAACTCCTCTTATCAAGTCAAATAAGCATTAAACTTTACATTTTCATTTTAATCAAACTATATTATTTTTCTTATCTTACAACCCACTATATTCCATTTCTTTTTTCCCCCAATCTGTCCAAAACTATTCCTTTTCAATTTCAATATTGTCAAAGTTAAAAGTTCGATTAAGTTTAGTTCTTTTGTAGCATCCATTCCATATATAGTATCATCATCTCATTCTTTGTTGCCACGCCTTTTCTTTTTATTGCTGTGCCCATTAGTTCAATTTTAATTGTTCCAGTTTATTTCTTCTTTTTTTCCATCAATAAAACCTCCAATAGATAGATTGAGTATCTCCAGAATCAAACCTCCTTGATTGTTTCCACAGTAATCCACTTTAAGTAGCAAGACACATAGTTTCTCTTTCAAACCGCAAACAATCCACAATTTGCACTTTCACTTCATCTCGGCAGGTCTCCATTTTATCTATTGTATAGTTATCCTCTTGTCTTTTCCCCTTGTTTTAAAAAGTATCTGTTTATCGCCTCTTCCCTCTTTCTCTCTTCAAAAATAATCCATTTCCATTTAGAAAAAGGAAATTTTCAAAGTTTTATAACTTTCCAAAAAGCAATCATTCCAGATCAGTCAATAATAGCGATAATGCATTAATGGGTCTTTTCCTACTGTAAGTTGCTTTACTAGGTCTTCTTGCCGTGATAGTCAATAGCCGCTAATTAAGGCTAGGGGCTCTCTTGTAAATATCCATAATTTATGCGCTATTCCCACCTGGGTTGGGTCTCACTTACCTGGCTTCCGAACATTTCGCTCTTTCTCGTCGCTCTTTCTCTCCTTCTTCCTCCTGCGCAATGCTTCTCCGGTTGGCCCCGGCTTCGAGACAGCCGCCATGGCTGCCGCACCACCACCCCACACCGCCTCAGAGGGCTTCCTCCGGCCCCGAGGAACTTGCCCGTTCTCTCGGCCGTCCAGCGGGTTCCTCTCTTTCCCCCTGTCCCTACAGGACAGGGTAGGTCCACAGACCTGTCAGCGGCGGCTCGACAGTTGGGGTTTTCGCAGGGCTCAGCAGAGCCCCGCTATTTCCCCGACTGGATCGCCACGGCACCAAATCTATTACTTCTGTCAGTAATAGAATTAAGCATCACTTCTGCTTCTTTTTCTGTACTGCCCTGTGCCTGGTACATGTCTCAAACAAGAAGCGGGTTGTCCCTGGCAGGGCAAATACCTGCGTTGCTAAGCACCCAGCCCCCTGTAGTCAGTCTTCCTAATAAGATACCCCTCCTTACAGATATTAATGGATTTCTTTTTTTTTTTTTTGGAGGAAGAGATTAGTCTGTATTGAGATTTGTCACCTCACCATATTGAACAGGCTGTGTTTTCCATTTCAGATATATAAGTTGGAAATCTTTCCTGGTTCCTCTGCAGTCCAGACTATCTTGTGTTCAAAGAGGGCTGAATGGCCTTTAGGTGTTTGGCCAGACTTCATCTGATTAGTAACACTTGGGGAGATCCATCCATCCATTTTGGAGCTGGATTAGAGACCAGAGAGAAGATGGAGGGACAAAGCCCACCTGATGCAGATGTTGGAAAAGGCCCTGCAGCTACTCAGCCTTGGAGCTGGGGGAAGAATGGGGCAAATTCTGGGCAGAAGAGCCAAGAAGAGGAAGCCAACGGTTCAGAGATCCAATATTGTCACTTCAGGAAAGTGCACTTCCAGGAGGGGAAGAGTCCCCGAGATGTTTGCAGTCAGCTTCACCATCTCTGCCATCAGTGGTTGCAGCCAGAAAAACACACAAAGGCTCAGATGCTGGACTTGGTGCTCCTGAAGCAGTTCCTGGCTGTCCTTCCCCCAGAGATGGAAAAATGGGTGCGGGAGTGTGGAGCGGAGACCAGTTCCCAGGCGGTGGCCCTGGCTGAAGGCTTCTTGCTGACCCAGGAGGAGGAAAAGAGGCAAAAATACTTGCAGGTGTGTGAAAGTAGTCTTAGCAGCTCTAAAGAGGAGCTCTCTGAATTTGTGAATTCCTTTTTTGCAGAGTTTTCTGGGATTATTAACTCCTATGGCCTATTGTTCTGTTATTCTTCCACAAATGGATGGTGAGATCTGCTGATTTAAAGGTGCAGTATGATAATTCATTAATACTCTTTCTTTGTTTCTCACCTCACTTCTTCTCCAGAAATCCTTGGAAGCTGTGACTGAGTATCCTAAGGGGAGGAAAGATTCATTCATGTCTTCTCAAGAGCTGCTGTTCAGGAAGACTTTACACAATGACCAAAGTCAGGACACTATGCCAGGTAAGAAAAGCTCTTTTTGTGTCATGTAACATTTAGCTGTTGGGTTTTTTTTTTCCTCTTGATTGGAATAGTTCTCTATAACAAATCTGCTTCCACCATTTTTCCCTGCCTTACAGAGAGTAGAAAACTGTCCTTGGAAATTTTAGAATCTCTTCCTCTTTGTGATGGGGCTGAAGGATTGGCTGAACCACTACTTCAGGTAAGGAGGAAAACGATCGGAAAACGTCCATGAATCTTGGATGGATTTATTTTGTTCTAGAGTTTATTATAATAAATTGCTGTTTCTAAGGAATAAGAATCTACATCCAGTCATTCAAAAGAGATATGCAGTCTGGCCTATCTCTCCCTTCTGAGGGGATCCTTTGTGACATTTTCTCCACCTCTTCTGCTTCGCCTTCAGATTTCATAGATTGTTGTCAGAATCGGGCTCTCCCTTCTGTCTCCCAGGGTTATTCTCAAATACCAATTTTTAAAAAGCCTTTTTCTGCCTTTTCAAAAGTATCTTTGGGATAACCGTGACCTGGTGACAGAGAATCTCCATAGACATATATTATTATAATTATTCTTTATTGGAATATAATTATTCCAAAAATTATTCTTGGGATTATCTGTTAAAAGGAAAACTTGTTTCTTTGTTCAGGGTGTTCTGTCTTTTGAAGACGTGGCTGTGCATTTCTCCAAGGAGGAGTGGTCTCAACTGGATGCTGACCAAAAAGCTCTCCATGGCGAAGTCATGCTGGAAAATTCCAGGAATCTTTTTTCTCTGGGTAAGCACCCTGTCTATGCTCAGAAACATTGAAATCTCATGGGGCAAGGGGCTTAGATGTGATTACTAATAAAACATCAGTTATTTATTTATATCCTGCCTTTATTTTTTTCAAATAATAATAAAGGCAGTGGACACACCCAATATTCATTCCTCCTGCTGTTTTCCCTACAACAAGAACCTTGTGACATGGATTGAGCTGAGAGAGACTGGCCCAAAGTCACCCAGCCACCATTCATCTCTAAAGGCTGAACTATACGTACAGTCACTTAGCTTCTAGCCTGGTATGTTAACTGTTTCACCAAACTGAATTTATAGAAGAAGGAAATTTATTGAAAGAAATATTGAAAAACTCCATAGCATTTTAATTTTTTTTTTTAATTTATATTTATATGCTGCCCTTCTCCGGAGACTCAGGGCGGCTTACAATGTGTTAAGCAATAGCCTTCATACTTTTGTATATTTATACAAAGTCAGCTTATTGCCCCCACAAACCGGGTCCTCATTTTACCCACCTTAGAAAGGATGGAAGGCTGAGTCAACCTTGAGCCTGGTGAGATTAGAACTCGCAGTAATTGCAGGCAGCTGGATGTTAAATGCTGCTTTAGTAGGAGGCATTAGCCTGCTACACCACTCAGACCCAATTAATTTTACATAAAGGAATTGGTTTTTCTAATGATTTCTGCTCATAGAGTACAATATTTCATGACACAGAAAATTTTAGCGAGAATTTGAGGGACAGACTAACCATTGGGATGATGTCATCCCTTGAGCAAGGTTCTACTTACCAGGGTTCATTATTCATACCTGAACGTTGTAACTGGCTCCCCGATGGGCCTGAGTTCCTATAACCAAGACTTGATGGGTCCTGAGTAGGATGTCCCTACTCTGAGATGTGCCCACTTGTGTACGAAGTTTGGCATCAGCCTAATTGAGGGTGGGGAGCTATTGCCATCCAGAAATTCCCAATGGCTTTCAAATATTCTGCTCTGCAGACAAGCATGGATGAGACTTGCAATAAAGTTGGGGAGCTGGTAGGTATGTTGTTGACTGAGTATGATACTGTGTCCAATGGATTTGAGTTTGTGACATCAGGGAATTGTCCCAGGTCATGGTTTTAGATCAGGGCTGTGTCTTACATTCATTGTGATGTAAACCAATCCTGTTAGATGAGGATCAGTAGGGATACACTTGGAAATGGGTCCTTGCTAAAATCTTAGTTAGAATCTTCATGTTTGCCAACAAAGCAGCCAAAATATATTAATGAGTCTTTGGCTTCATTTCAGAAGAAAACGTGTAATTATTCCCCTTTCTTGCTACATTTCATTTTCATTTTTCTTTTTGAAGGCTTTAATGGGCAAGAGAATAAGAATTGCAAGGAGGAAGGCCAAGCCATCCATCTGAAAAAAGAAAAGTGGAAATTTGCAGATCAGATGCAACCAGAGAGTGATGAAACAAAGCAATCACGAAGTGGAATTAAAAATGGTTTTCCTCGGGTCACTTGGCTTCCTAACCCTACAAACATCAATACAGGAGAAATACCATACCAATGCATGGAATCTGGAAAGAGCTTTAATAAATCCGATCATCTCATTCGTCATAAAAAGACACATTCAGAAGAGAAACCATATACCTGCAGGGAGTGTAGAAAGAGCTTTAGTAGGAAATATTCTCTGATTTACCATAAAACTATCCATACAGTGAAAAAGCCATATCAATGTATGAAGTGCAGAAAAACCTTCTGTTATTATGACTCTCTTATAAGACATCAAAGGAGTCACAAAGGAGAAAGACCTTATAAATGCATGGAGTGTGGAAAGACGTTTACTTATAGCATTAATCTTTATTCCCACAAGAGGATCCACACAGAAGAGAAGCCATATCAATGTGTGGAATGTGGAAAGACCTTTAAGTGTAATTCTGCTCTTACATCCCACAAAAGGAGCCATACAGGAGAAAAACCATATCAATGTAAGGAGTGTGGAAAGAGTTTTACTCATTGCAGTCATCTTAATTCACACAAGAGGATCCACACAGGAGAGAAGCCATATCAATGCCCAGAGTGTGGAAAGACCTTCTGTTATAATCAATCTCTTAAAAGCCATGAAAGGAGTCACAAAGGAGAAAGACCTTATAAATGCATGGAGTGTGGAAAGACCTTTACTTGTAGCAGTAGTCTTAATACCCACAAGAAGATCCACACAGGAGAGAAGCCATATCAATGCACCGAGTGTGGAAAGGCTTTTAGGCAGAGTAATAATCTTACCTCCCATAAGAAGATCCACACAGGAGAGAAATCATATCAATGTAAGGAATGTGGAAAGAGTTTTACTCAAAACTGTCATCTTAATTCGCACAAGAGGATCCACACAGGAGAGAAGCCATATCAATGCACTGAGTGTGGAAAGGCTTTTAGGCAAAGTAGTAATCTTGCCTCCCATAAGAAGAGCCACACAGGGGAGAAACCGTATCAATGCATGGAGTGTGGAAAGACCTTTAATTGTACCAGTAATCTTAATTCCCACAAGTGGATTCACATAGAAGAGAAGCCATATCAATGTGTGGAATGTGGAAAGAGCTTTAAGTGTAACTCTGCTCTTACATCCCACAAAAGGAGCCATACAGGAGAAAAACCATATCAATGTAAGGAGTGTGGAAAGAGTTTTATTCATCGCAGTCATCTTAATTCGCACAAGAGGATCCACACAGGAGAGAAGCCATATCAATGCACTGAGTGTGGAAAGGCTTTTAGGCAAAGTAGTAATCTTGCCTCCCATAAGAAGAGCCACACAGGGGAGAAACCGTATCAATGCATGGAGTGTGGAAAGACCTTTAATTGTACCAGTAATCTTAATTCCCACAAGTGGATTCACATAGAAGAGAAGCCATATCAATGTGTGGAATGTGGAAAGAGCTTTAAGTGTAACTCTGCTCTTACATCCCACAAAAGGAGCCATACAGGAGAAAAACCATATCAATGTAAGGAGTGTGGAAAGAGTTTTATTCATCGCAGTCATCTTAATTCGCACAAGAGGATCCACACAGGAGAGAAGCCATATAAATGCATGGAGTGTGGAAAGACCTTCTGTGATAATCAATCTCTTATAAGACATGAAAAGAGTCACAAAGGAGAAAGACCTTATAAATGCATGGAGTGTGGAAAGACCTTTACTAGTAGCAGTAGTCTTACTTACCACAACAGGATCCACACAGGAGAGAAGCCATATCAATGTATGGAGTGTGGAAAGACCTTTATTTGTAGCAGTAGTCTTAATACACACAGGAGGATCCACACAGGAGAGAACTCATATCAATGCATGGAATGTGGAAAGACCTTTACTCGTAGGACTACTCTTAATTCCCACAAAAGGATCCACACAGGAGAAACCATATCAATGTAAGGAGTGTGGAAAGACCTTTCCTAGTAGCAGTAGTCTTAACTCCCACAAAAGGATCCACACAGGAGAGAAACCATATCAACGCATGGAGTGTGGAAAGACCTTTGCTTTTTCCAGTCATCTTGATTCCCACAAGAAGACCCACACAGGAGAGAAACCATATCAATACATGGAGTGTGGAAAGAGTTTTAGTAGTAAATATGCTCTGATTCACCATAAAAGCATCCATACAGAGGAGAAGGCATATCAGTGAATAGAGTGCAGCAAATCTTTCTGTTATTATGAATCTCTTATAAAGCATCAAAAAATCCACTCAGGAGAGAAACCATATCACTGTAAGGAGTGTGAAAAGACCTTCTGTTATATTCATTCTCTTATAACACATCAAAGGAGTCACAAAGGAGAAAGACCTTACAAATGCATGGAGTGTGGAAAGACCTTTACTTGTAGCAGTAGTCTTAATACCCACAAAAGAATCCACACAGGAGAGAAACCATATCAATGCATGGAGTGTGGAAAGACCTTTACTTATAACAGTAATCTTAATCGCCACAAGACGATCCACACAAGAGAAGTTATATAAATGCATGGAGTGTGGAAAGACCTTTATTCGTAGCAGTAGTCTTAATTCCCATATAAGGATCCATGTAGGAAGAAAACATATAAATGTGTGCAATGTGGGGAGTGTTTTAAAAATACTTGTGATCTCACTTTCCATAAAATAATCCATACCAATGGAGGGGGGCGGATGCGTCCTGCAGTGAGGTCATATCCAGCCCATACAGCCATCCTGGAAACTTTAAGGAGCTGGCCTGCGTCAATTCAACCTGGCCCATATCATCCTAGTGTGCAAGTGAAACACTTGTTAAGTGAGTTGTGGTCCATTTCACAACTTTTTTTCTCACATTTGTTAAGTGAATCAGTGCAGTTGTTAAATTAATAACACTATTGTGAGGTGAATCTGGTTTTTTCATTGATTTTGCTGGTCAGAAGGTTACAAAAGGTACATGACTCAGGGACATTGTAACCTTTATAAATAGAGTCAGTTGCCAAACATCTGAAGTTTGATCTGGTTACCATGAGGATACTGCAGTAGTCATTTGGTGTGAAAGTTACTTTTTTCAGTGCTGGTGTAACTTTGAACAATCCCAAATGAACTGTTGTAATTGAGGACTACATATAGTTGACTAAAATCCCATACAAATACCATTTGAATAATAAAATAAATACTAGCTTGCATAACTTGCCTTTCTTGTGCAAACCAGAACAAGATTGATCCCTCATTTCAGAATGATAAATTCCTCTCACAAAAGAAACCAGAATGAGAACAAAATTAAATATATATCAATGTATCACGTGAAAAGAGTTTCAAGATGATGAATTCCTCTCACAAAAGAGACGAGCGTGAGAAGTAACATCCACGTTCAAAATCACTTTTTGAAGCATTAGAGCCATGGTGGTGCAGTGGTTAGAATGCAGTATTGCAAGCTATTTTTGCTGACTGCCAGGAGTTTGATTCTGACCGGCTCAAGGTTGATTGAACCTTCCATTCATCTGAGACCAGTAAAACGGGGAAATATGCTGATTCTGTAAACCGTTTATGGAATGTTGTAAAGCACTATGAAGCAGTATATAAGTGCTATATATTGCTATTTTGTCTTTCTATGAAATGATAAGGAAATATCTAAATTCAATTTAAATAAATTGGGATTAATTGAAATTAATTGTATTTTAATTAGAATGGAATAAAATTAATTTTGGATAAAAATAAAATTAACTATAATTGGTATGGTTCTCAATGAGACATTTTTAAATTCTCTAATTAAAATTAAACTCAGGAAAACTTTTGGAAGGACTTGGAGGGGGGAGAGGAATACTTCAGGTTTTCAGAGACTTGGGCTACTTTGAAGCTGTTTATTCAAATACTGCTCAATTATAGTTCTGGATCAAACTGGTGAAAGGGCACCAATTTTGGTTTTGTAGCCATTGTGTCAATGTTTTCCATTATTATTGGCATCCTTCAGTCTCAAGAGACTGGTATCGTCCTCTGGAAAGAGGTCCTAAAACAGCATCTAGTGTGACTAAAAAGGCAAATTCTAATGTGACAATCCGTTCCACACTGAGGGCAGATACATTCTGTCCCCTGCCCAGATTTCGCTGGTTCTGGGACTGCCTCTTTGCCTCAGCCTGCTGAACAAGTGTCTCTTCGAATTGGAGAAGGCCATGCTGCACCTTTAGCCTCCAAAATGTACGATCGGAGATCAAGGTTTCCCAGTTGTTAATGTCCATTCCCAGGGCCTTTAAGTCCCTCTTGCAGATACCCTTATATCGCAGCTGTGGTCTCCCTCTGAGGTGCTTTCACAGTATTAATTCTCCATACAGGAGATCTTTCGGAATCCGACCATCAGCCATTCTCACGACATGCCCCAGCCAGTGTAGACGTCGCTGTTTCAATACTGTATACATCCTAGAAATATACATGTATATTTGTATGCTAGAAATATGTATATACATGTATATTTCTATATACATAATGTGCTGGCATGTATACGTGCTGGCAAGTATACATGCCAGCACGTTCCAAGACTGCACTATTTGAACTTTGTCCTGCCAGGTGATGCCAAGAATTCGTCGGAGACAGCGCACATGAAAGGTATTCAACTTTCTCTCCTGCTGTACGTAAAGGGTCCAAGACTCACTGCAGTCCAAGAGTGTGCTTAGGACACAGGCTCTATAGACCTGGATCTTTGTATGTTCCGTCAGCTTCTTATTAAGCCATACTCTCTTTGTAAGTCTGGAAAATGTTGGGACCGCTTTACCAGTATGTTTTATTCAGCTCAGTATCTAAAGAGAAAGTGTCAGAGATATTTGAGCCGAGTTACACAAAGTCATAGACGACCTCCAGTTCTTGTGCAGAGATAGTAATACAGGGAGCTGAATCCACGTCCTGATCCATGACTTGTGTTTTTTCAGGCTGATTGTTAGTCCAAAGTCTTGGTAGGCCTTGCTAAAACT
The DNA here is from genome assembly GCA_012654045.1 of Ptyas mucosa. Taxonomy (NCBI): domain Eukaryota; kingdom Metazoa; phylum Chordata; class Lepidosauria; order Squamata; family Colubridae; genus Ptyas; species Ptyas mucosa. The sequence continues at coordinate 10,591 of WNWU01016883.1, read as the reverse complement.
GCCCATAAGTTGTTAAAGGTCTTCAGCAGAGTGAGCAGTGACAGCAACATCGTCAGCAAAGAGGAAATCCTGTAAGCATTTCAGCTGGACTTTAGACTTTGCTCTCAATCTAGAGAGATTAAAGCGTTTTCTGTCTGATCTGGTGCAGAGGTAAATACCCTCTGTTGCAGTTCCAAAAGTATGTTTCAGCATGACAGCAAAAAAGATCCCGAATAAAGATCCCGAATAAAGAGGACATAACCCTGCTTCACTCCACTTCAAATATCAAAGGAATCTGAAGTCAAGCCATCAAAAATTACAGTGCCCTTCATTTCCTCATGGTAGGTCCTGATGATGTTGAGGAGCTGAGGTGGACATCCAATTTTGGGGAGAATTTTATAAAGGTCGTCCCTGCTAACCAAGTCAAAAGGCTTCGTAAGATCTATGAAGGCTATGAAAAGGGCTGTCTTTGTTCCCTGCATTTCTCCTGCAACTGTCTAAGGGAAAATACTATGTCAATAGTGAACCTGTTGGCTCAAAATCCACACTGTTGATTCTGGATAGACTCTCTCTGCAAGCCCCTGGAGCCTCTTCATTACGACGCGGGCAAGCAGCTTCCGTACAACACTAAGAAGAGAGATGCTGCAGTAGTTGTTACATTCACCCCTGTGACCTTTGTTCTTGTACAGTGTGACAATATTTGCATCCTTCATGTCCCGTGGTACTCCACCTTCCCTCCAACAAAGACAGAAGATTTCATGCAGTTCAGTGGGGATGTTCTCTTTGCAGCACTTCAGAACTTCAGCAGGGATGTTATCTTTCCTGGATGCCTTGCTCGAGGCAAGGGAATCCAGGGCCGCATTTAGTTCTTCAAAAGTTGGTTCACTGTCAAGCTCCTCCAAGACAGCAGGCGCTCAATGTTATTTAATGCTTCTTCAGTTACCACATTTTCTCTGGAATATAACTCAGAGTAGTGCTGCACCCGGTATGTCATCTGCTGTGCTCAGTTCTGGATAACCTCACCTGTAGCAGACTTCAGAGGGGCAGATTTCTTCTGTGTTGGACCTAAAGCCTGCTTGGTGCCATCATACATCCCTTTCATATTGCCTATGTCAGCTGCTATTTGGATCCGAGAGCAAAGCTGCAGCCAAAAATTGCTAGCACATCTCCTGGCAGTCTGTTGGACTTTGCTACAAGCAGCTCGCAGAACCTGTAGGTTGTGCTCACTGGAACAGGCTTTATATGCAATTAGAGCTCTCCTTTTTTCCTTGATCGCCGGGGTCAACTCTGAATGGGCTTCGAACCAATCTGCTGTATTTCTGATCTCCTTATCAAATACTGACAAGGCGGTGTTATAAACAGCATTCTTGAAATATTCCCATCGTTCAGATGGATTTACTTGAGCCGGGCCTGGGAGAGTTTCCTTGAGTGCTTGTGCAAATTCCTCCGCTTTGCCCTGATTGTGGGTCTTGTTGATATTAATTCGATTGATATAATCTCTTTGTTTGCAGTTTTATTCTGCTGCACACCAAGGAGTGGTCTGTATCGCAATCAGCACCCTGATAGCTATGTGTGATTGTAATATTGGGGAGGTTGGAGCGCCTGCTAAGAATCAAGTCGAGTTGGTGCCAATGCTTCGACCTTGGATGTCTCCAAGAGACTCTGTGTTGAGGCTTTGTTTTAAAGTATGTATTGCTAACCCAAAGACTATAGTAGCAGCAAAACTCCAGCAGTTGTTTGCCATTTTCGTTCATCTTTCCGACGCTGAACTGACCTAAACAAGTGGGCCAAGAACTATAATCAGCTCCAACTCTGGCATTAAAATTGCCATGGATAAACAATGTTTCTTTCTCAGGGATTTTCTTGATAGTAGCAGCCAGATTGTCGTAGAATTTGTCTATTAGAGCATATGCACTAATAAGAGTAACCATCTCTGCTGATGAGTGGAGCTGCAAGGACAGAACTCTTTTTCTTCCTGCAGCAGGTGGAGTAATGGATCCTAGTAGGGTGTTTACCGCGAAGCCAACCCCATATTCCCTAGACTCGTTTGATGTTTTTCCCTGCCAGAAGAACGAGAAGTTTTTCTCCTTAATAGATCCCGAGTCTAACAGTCTTGTCTCTTGAAGGGCAATGATGTCCATCTGCAGTCTGCTCAACTTCATGTCAATGGCAGCTGTCTTACGTACGTCATCTATCTCTTGTAAATCATCAGAAAGGCCAGTGTTCTTTCGGTGTCCGAACATTCCAGGTGCCCAACTTTAGGGCTAAAGTTTTCTTATATTTTTTGCATGGTGCATAGTTATCGATCTGCTTGTCGGCTTTGACCCTAAACCCCATGCACCCTGTGAGGTTAACAGACCATGGCTGGGCAGCACCTTAATGGCTGGGAGCTGCCCAGCTTAAGGTGGGCGGTAGCTGCCCAATGAGGTACAATGGCATCTCCCACCAACGAAAGTGGCCCCTGGCATCACGCTCTACGCCAATCAAGCAAAGACCTCTAACCGGTAACTGCCACTTCCCGTGTTGTTTCAATGCTGCATGCAAAGCTGGAGTGTCCTCTCCAGAGCACGAGGCCTGGGTAGATTAATATGGAGGATAGATTGTTACCCAAGCAGCAGATTCCCCCCTCTCCATGTCGCTGAAATAGTCCAATGGAATGGCGAAACCAATACAATTAGTTCCAGCTGTGTCGCAGGAGTTACCAGAACGTGATTGTACACAGTCACGAACTGCTTCCGGGACTCCGGCTCTGGATTTTGCCTCCAGTTTGGCTCCTGAAGCTTTTTCCAGTAGTAGATATAGCCACAAGGCAGTGGAGGTTTAGAGTTTTCCTTCCCCTAGAAGATGGTTCTGCCGTTTTATCTGCCGTTGGGGCATAAAGCCCTTTTCCGCTTTATGATGATCCAAGCTGAGTTGCCTGATCGGCAGAAGCTTGAAGAGGTTGCAGAAAAAAATGCTCTTAGAAACTTCTGACGATCAGGCAAATCTGGGATCAGCAGAGGCTTTTTTTTCTTTTAAAAGCCTCTGGCGATCCCAGCAGATCCCACAGAGAGGGACTCCTCAGAGTGCCGTCGCTCAAACAATGTCGACTGGCAACCCCCAGGGGGAGAGCCTTCTATATGGGGGCATCCGCCCTCTGGAATGAATTGCCCCCAGAGATATGGATGATCCCTGACCTGCGCACCTTTTGCCGTGCCCTCAAGACGTTACTGTTTCAGCAAGCTGGGCTGGTCTAAATATTAATTCTGATGGGTTATTTTATTCCATTTTTTAATGATTCGGGACCAAATTATTTAATATCTTTTAAATTGTTTTTAAATTTTATATATGTGTCATTTTATTGGGCTGTACACCGCCCTGAGTCCTTCGGGAGAAGGGCTGTATAAAAATTAGATTAAATAAATGAATGAATGAATCATCCCTTTAAAAGCCTCTGGCGATCCCAGATTTGCCTGATCGTCGGAAGCTTTTAAAAGCATTTTTTCTACAACCTCTGAAGAGCTAAGCCATGCCCATGTCGCTAAGGTGTGGGCTTAGCCATGGGCTTTTCCATTATAGAAGACTTGAGAAACACAGGCTCAAAAGAACCAGGCTTTTGGCAAGAGAGAGGTGTTAATTCTAGTCTATTAAAATCGCTTCTTAGATCTACTTCCCTGTTTTTTTCTTTCATTAATGTAAATCTCTGTGTTCTTGCAATGTCACCTTCAAATCCACTTCAAACTATGGGAGTCTTCAGTTCGTTCGGCTAGAAGAAAATCTGAATGTTGTTTAGACTGGATGCTTTCCATTATCTTTCAACTTCCTACTCATATTTTCTGAGCTGTCTTCCCTACTGAAAAACCGAAATGAAACAATTTTTCTTTTTTGCCTCATGGAATTTGAATTTTATTCGTATTTATCAAGATTTGCCTTCCTGCATTTTGTAACTCCACCTTTCCTCCAGTCACCTATGAGACACCATTCTCCCATTCATCTCTCCACCATGGCGCCTTGTTTTGAGGTAAAATTTCTAAAACTTCCATGAGTTTGAGCTTTGTCTCCATTTTGGAACTTGTTTCCTTTTGATGCCTCCTTTTTCAAGCAAGATCGTTTCTTCTGGATTCTTCCCATTTCTGCTGCCATCACTTGCTGTTTTGAACTGCTGTTAGTTGCCCAGAGGCATGAATTTGAAAAGACAGCTGAAATAAAGGAAATAAAATATCAATATAAATCTTAATTGTCTTAAACCAGGGGTGTCAAACTCGATTTCATTGAGGGCCAGATCAGCATTGTGGCTGTCCTTGGAGCGGGGGAGGGACAGGCTGGGGCACAGCCAGCAAAACGTCACTCGTGGGTGGTGCCTGTGGGGTTGGGGAGGGAATCCAGGGTCTCCGGTGGGTGAGGCAGGGAGCGGGAGTATCGTCCCATGGGATGAGGTGAGGCAAGGCAGCTACAGCCGCCACTCACTTTCCTGCCCCCGCCACGCTGGTCTAGTCTGCTGGAGGGGTCGCCTTCCATCTTCTCCACCGCACCATGACCTGGGATTAACCATCCCCCAATCTCGTCCAATGCCCATCATCCGAGTCCCACAGGGAACATGATGATGCCCTCCGTGTCCTCCGGCATCGCTCGCAGGATCCTCCAGGGGGCTCCCTCGGTAGCCGTTGGAAGAGCCGGGCAGAGTCCCCGCCCACTCCCGCTTTCGAGGAAAACTGAGCATGCGCATTCTTCTTTCCCCATCACAAGTGTTCTACGTTCCCTCCCTCCCCTCCGCCAGAAAAGGCTAGGAGCCCATCTGGCTTTTCTACGGTGTCCCATCCGGCTCCCCTTCGCTGTGAGCCTTGGGCTGAGTTTCTCCAGAAGTCCAAGCGTTTGCACGGAAATCTTACACGGATGGAGATCCAGACGTTGTTACTGGAGGCGTACATGGCGACCTGCAAAACTTCATCAGGTTCGGAGTTATGGGAAAGGGGGATCCCGTGGTCCCATGGTCCCCTGCTCATCCCCCTCCTACCCCCCCGGTCCATGCACGGGTCAGGCAGGGGAGAAAGCAAAGCTCTGGAGCGTCGCGCTGCAGAAATCAAGGGATCCATTTACCCTCCATTTCATTGGGGGGAAAGCGTACAAGAGGAGCGAGAGGGTGAGAGAGATGGCTTTGCAAAACAAATGTCTACTTTCAAATCAGTCTTGACTCCTGGACAATTTCCTGCAAATTTCTTGCCCCGTTTTCAGAAGGGGATTCCCTCTCCTCCCCTTTCTTAGGCTGAGAGAAGCGCCCTGCCGAAGTCGCTCCTGCTGGATTTGCATGCAAGGCTGCAACTCTGTGCAAGAAATTGGATGTAAGGTGTGCAAGGACTGGAACTCGGTTTCCTGGTTTCCAGCCCTTTCACCACCATCTGGTTCTTCCAGGACATCACAAGATCCTCCACATCATGTTAATGCATGGATGTTTTATTCATTGAGATATTAGTTCTGTATGTATTGGACCATGGTTTCTTAAATCTGCCTTCTGGAGTTTCCCCAGGACTTTCGGCCAGGAGTTTGATGGGGTTCTCATCTCAATTCTGTCTGTGAACTAAGATTTTGATTGTGCTGAAGGGACATAATAATAATAATAGAATAGGTAGAATTAGTGGGACATATTAATAGTATCAGTAGAATTAGTTTAACTGCTCTTTCACTTCACAAAAATGGTTTTGCTTCTATCAGTAATAGAATTAAGCATCACTTCTGCTTCTTTTTCTGTACCATCCTGTGCCTGGTGCATGTCTCAAACAAGAAGCAGGGTGACATGGGGCAAATACCTAACCCCCAGCCCCCCTGTACTCAGTCTTCCTAATAAGATACCCCCTCCTTACAGATATTGCTGGATTTCTTTTTCTTCTTTTTTTTTGGAGGAAGTGGAAGAGGTTGCTCAGTATTCAGATTTGTCACCTCACCATATTGAACAGGCTGTGTTTTCCATTTCAGATATGTAAATTGGAAATCTTTCCTGGTTCCTTTTCAGTCCAGAGTATCTTGTCTGGGAACAGGACTGAATGGCCTTTAGGTGTTTAGACCTCTTCTGATTAGTAACAGTTGGGGAGATCCATCCATCCATTTTGGAGCTGGATTAGAGACCAGAGAGAAGATGGAGGAACAAAGCCCAGCAGATGCAGATGTTGGAAAAGGCCCTGCAGCTACTCAGCCTTGGAGCTGGGGGAAGAATGGGGCAAATTCTACGCAGAAGAGCAAAGAAGAGGAAGCCAACAGTTCAGAGATCCAATATTGTCACTTCAGGAAAGTGCACTTCCAGGAGGGGAAGAGTCCCCGAGATGTTTGCACTCAGCTTCACCGCCTTTGCTGTCAATGGCTGCAGCCGGAAAGACACACCAAGGCTCAGATGCTGGACTTGGTGCTCCTGGAGCAGTTCCTGGCTGTCCTTCCCCCAGAGATGGAGAAATGGTTGCGGGAGTGTGGAGTGGAGACCAGTTCCCAGGCGATGGCCCTGGCCGAAGGCTTCTTGCTGACCCAGGAGGAGGAAAAGAGGCAAAAAGACTTGCAGGTGTGTGAATGTAGTCTTAGCATCTCTAAAGAGGACCTTAATTTGTGAATTCCTTTTTTGTAATGTTTTCTGGGATTATTAACTCCTATGGCCTGTTGTTCAATTTTTCTTCCAGAAAATGTGTTTGGGGCGATTTTTCCATTCTGTTTCGAATTTCGGCAATGGACAGTGGGATCTGCTGGTTTAAAGGTGCAGTATGATAATTCATTAATATTCTTTCTTTGTTACTCACTTCACTTCATCTCCAGAAATCCTTGGAAGCTGTGACTGAGTATCCTAAGGGGAGGAAAGATTCATTCATGTCTTCTCAAGAGCTGCTGTTCAGGGAGACTTTACACAATGCTCAAAGTCAGGACCCCATGCCAGGTAAGAAAAGCTCTTTTTGCGTCATGTAACATTCATCTGATTCTTTTGCTCCTCTTGATTGGAATCACTCTCTTTATAACCAATCTGCTTCCACCATTTTTCTCTATCTTACAGAGAGTAGAAAACTCTTCTTGGAAATTTTAGAATCTCCTCCTCTTTGTGGTGTGGCTGAAGGATTGGCTGAACCACTATTTCAGGTAAGGAGGAGAAAGATAGGAAAATGTCCATGAATCTTAGATGGATTTCATTTTGTTCTAGAATTTATTATAATAAATTGCTGTTTCTAAGCAATATGCAGCCTTGCCTATTTCTCCCTTTTGAGGGGATCCTTTGTGAGACGCTTTCTCCACCTCTCCTGCTTCGCCAGATTGTTGTCAGCATCGGGGCTCTTCCTTCTGTCTACCAGGGTTATTCCCACATACGATTACAAAAAAAATATTCTTTTCTGCCTTTTCAAAAGAATCTTTTGGGACAACCGTGATCAGGTGACTGAGAATCTCCATAGACATATATTATTACAAGTTCATTACAAATTCAGAATGAATTCTGCAGAATATGCCTATTTTGTTCACTGGATCTCTCTTGATTGGTGGAAGAAAACTGGAAAATTATTCTTGGGATTATCTGTTAAAAGGAAAACTTGTTCCCTTGTTCAGGGTGTTGTGTCTTTTGAGGATGTGGCTGTGCATTTCTCTGAGGATGAGTGGTCTCAACTGGATGCTGACCAAAAGGCTCTCCATGGAGAAGTCATGCTGGAGAATTCCAGGAATCTCTTCTCTCTGGGTAAGAATCCCTATGAGTGCTGAGCAACATAGAGAAGTTATGGGGTGGGGGCTTAAATATTATTTCTGATAAAAAAGCACTTATTTATTTATATCTAAATAAGCTGACATACCCTGTGACATGAGCTGAGAGAAACTGGCCCAAACTCCCGCAGCCAGCATTCATCTCTTACGCGCAGCTACCCTCTGGAATCAGCTCCCCTTGGAGCTTTGGGTGGTCCCCGACCTTCGCTCTTTCCGCCGTGATCTTAAAACATGGTTGTTTCGCCAGGTTGGCCCGGACTGAAAGGGTTTTAATAGGAATTTTAGATTTTTTTATCGTTTGAATTTTAATCTGGATTTGTTGCTTTATTGCTGTGAGCCACCCTGAGTCCTCATGGAGAAAGGACGGCATATAAATCTGAATAATAATGATGATGATGATGATGATGATGATGATGATGATGCTAGGCTGAACAGTTGAACAGGTTAGCATTAGTTCAGTTACGCTGAACAGTTTCTAGCCTGGTGCCTTAACCATTTGACCAAACTGAATTTATAGAAGGAGGAAATTTATTGAAAGAAAAATTGGAAAAATGCATAGCTTTCCTTTTTAACATAAAGGAATTGTTTTTTTAATGCTTTCTGCTCATAAAATACAACATTTCATGTCACAGAAGATATTAGCGAGAATCGGAGGGACAGACTACATATAGGGATGATGTTATCTCTAGAGCATGATTCTACCTACCAGGGTTCGGGATTCGTACCTGCACCTGGTGACTGGCTGCTATAACCAAGACTGGATGTGTCTTGCATTCATTGTGATGTGATCCAATCCTGCTTGATGGGGATCAGTGGGGATACATTTGGAAATGGGTCCTTGCCGAAACCTTAGTTTGGAATCTTCATGTTTGCCAACAAAGAATCCAAAATACATTAATGATTCTTTGGCTAAATTTCAGAAGGAAAGGTTTGGTTGTAATTGTTCCCCTTTCTTTTTCCCCTTTCATTTCATTTTCATTTTTCTTTTTCAAGGATTTAATGGGCAGGAGAATAAGAATTGCAAGGAGGAATGCCAAGCCATCCATCTGAAAAAGGAAAAGGGGAAATTTGCAGATCAGATGCAACCAAAAAGTAATGAAACAAAGCAATCACAAAGTGGAATTAAAAAAGGCTCTCCTCAGGTCAATTGGCTTCCTAACCATACAAACATCGATACGGGAGAAATGCCATATCAATTCATGGAATATGGAAAGAGCTTTAATAAATCTGATCATGTCATTTGTCATAAAAAGACACATTCAGAAGAGAAACCATATACCTGCAGAGAGTGTGGAAAGTCCTTCCGTACGAATGACTCCCTTAGAACTCACAAAATGAATCACAAAGGAGAACTTTACAAATGCATGGAGTGTGGAAAGAACTTTACTCGTAAGAGTAATCTTGATTCCCATAAGAGGATCCACACAGAAGGGAAACCATATCAATGCATGGAGTGTGGAAAGAGCTTTAGTAGGAAATACGCTCTGATTCACCATAAAACTATCCATACAGAGGAGAAAGCATATCAATGCATGGAGTGCAGAAAAACCTTCTGTTATTATGAATCTCTTATAAGACATCAAAGGAATCACAAAGGAGAAAGACCTTATAAATGCATGGAATGTGGAAAAAGCTTTACTTGTAGCAGTACTCTTAATTCCCACAATTTGATCCACACAGGGGAAAAGCCATATCAATGCATGGAATGTGGAAGGAGCTTTACTTGTAACAGTCAACTTATTTCCCACAAGAAGATCCACACAGGAGAGAAACCATATCAATGCATGGAGTGCAGAAAAACCTTCTGTTACAATCATTCTCTTATAAGACATCAAAGAGGTCACAAAGGAGAAAGACCTTATAAATGCACGGAATGTGGGAAAAGCTTCACTTGTAGCAGTAGTCTTAATTCCCACAAGAAGATCCACGCAGGAGAGAAGCCATATCAATGCATTGAGTGTGGAAAGACCTTTATTCGTAACAGTTATCTTGAGTCCCACAAGAGGATCCATACAGGAGAGAAGCCACATGAATGCATGGAGTGCAAAAAAACCTTCTGTTATTATGAATCTCTTATAAGACATCAAAAAATCCACTCAGGAGTGAAACCATATCACTGTAAGGAGTGCGGAATGAGCTTTACTCATAGGAGTCATCTTAATTCTCACAAAAGGATCCATAAAGAAGAGAAGCCATATAAATGTGTGGAATGTGGAAAGGGCTTTAAGTGGAATTCTAGTCTTACCTCCCACAAAAGGATCCACACAGGAGAGAAACCATATCAATGTAAGGAGTGTGGAAAGAGTTTTGCTCGTAGGAGTCATCTTAATTCTCACAAGAGGATCCACACAGGTGAGAAGCCATATCAGTGCATGGAGTGTGAAAAGACTTTTCATTGTAGTAATAATCTGAATTCCCATATAAGGATCCATGCAGGAGAAAAACCATATAAATGTGCGCAATGTGGAGAGGGCTTTAAAACTACGTGTGATCTCACTTTCCATGAAAGAATCCATACCGGGGAGAGGGGGGAAACTGGAAACTGTAAGGAGCTGGCCGGTGTCACTTCAGCTCTGCCCATGCCATCCTAGTATGCGGCATGTGCCCAGGGGCCCAGATCTCCACCACCGTCTGCAAGGCAACAAAAGTAGTCTGTGGAATTACATTAAAAAGAATAGTTGAGATCCTCCAACTTGGTGGGATTTTTTTTGGGGGGGGGGGGTGAGAAGTTGGAACATCTGAACTAATGTTTTTACTGTAGTCCCATAGACTAGGTTAGCTGCCCTGCATGCTGCAGTGGTGAATAGAGCTGGAAAGCATATTAGTGAAGGGATGTGGCTGCCCTGGGGGGGATGTGAGGGGTGAGGGTTTGGCATGGGTGGCCTGGTTGAAGGGCCCTCAGGTAAGGTGGGTGGGG
>WNWU01016875.1:4805-14864 GCA_012654045.1 Ptyas mucosa | reverse complement strand
TATCTTTGCTTGAAGATTCTTAAAAACAAAGTCCATTATGCATATTTCATATTTTGGCCAGGTGGGAATGGAAAAGTTCTTAAGCAAATTCATGAGCACCATGTTATGCTCTTCAAGGAAGTTAAACAAAGACTTAAAATCCAAATTTCATATTTCGTATGTTTTGTTAACAGGTGTACAAACAGTACTTAGAATTTCTTTTGGTTTTCAAATCTCACATTCCTTTGAGTTCAACCTATTTTCGTCTTCAGACAATGTAGAACTGTAATGCCAATTTCATTTGGCAATATTGAAACACAAATGTAAAACTCAACAGAATACAATGATATTTTTAAACATCATACTGAGATGTGACAGAGGCAAATGATGCCATATAAGGTACCATAAAACACAACAAATCAGCAGTATAATAAGATGAAATATTACAAATATTCAATATAAGAAGATTAAAACAAGATGAAACCAGAGCTACAAGTAAGAACTTAAATACTTCTTTCCAAGTTTAAATGACAGCAGACCAAAAGTAGCAACTTGAGTATTGACAAGTGAAAACACATCTCTAAAAAAATAGCCCAATTGTTCAAGATCAAAACCATTCAGTTTATTACTATATAATTGTTGAACGTGCCTGGCTGTTGCCAGAGTGGCAACATCTCTTCAGCCTTTGCTGATCTAATGTAAGGAAGGAAGGCTGGAAATAATGCACAGTATATTTGATGGGAATCCCAGAATTACTAAGGCTGCAGTATGCATGGTAAAATCATTTTTAGTCTCTAGAGGGGATGCATCAAACTGGCTGTGGTTGATTTATTTTCAAATTTAAAGTAATGAAAATAATCAAACATGGGACTTCCAGCGGAGGTGTGGGTCGGAGTGGCACGAGAAAGACGAGCTCTGCTATCTCATGGCGATTTTCTGTGTATCAGAGCCCATAAAGAGGGCGATCGGTCCGGGTGAGGACCAGGAGAAGGAGGGCAACTTCGGAGGCATGGTGGGGAGAAGTGCGATCTCCCATCGGACCAAGGAGAGCCCTCATTTCGAACATAGAAGAAGGAGGCCGATTCGGCGGATCCAGAGACCTGACATCCCGAGCGCATAAGAGCAGGAAGACGAGGGAGTGAGAGTGGTGAAAAGAGGCAGTGAGAGCAGAGATTGAGTGTTATAAATTGGTTTTTGCATTGAGAAACTGACAAAAGAATATAAAACTTAACGCCCCGAAGCGCAGTGGAAAGAAGAGGTGGCATAACGAGGGAAGAAGTGGAAAAAAAAAAGTTTTGCCAGAGTGACTCAGCGAAACCGGCCCTTTAAGATTTGGGATTGCAAGCTTAAACCTCTTCCCTCCTTGTTGGAAGAGAAAAGAACATAGGACCGAGGGCTGAACTGATAAAGTAAAACGGAGATCTGCGCTGAAGGAAAAGACTATTGGGGCAAAGCAAAATGAAGAGAGACAGAAAAGAAGAAATAGGCATTGGGACCGCAGCAGCCATCTTGGACTACTGGAAAATATGAAAGCAAAGAACAGCTCCTTCCCTTTAAAACTTTTTAAAACCATTAAGGATACAAGGAGCAAAGACTGGACTTGGACATCTGAACTTAGAGACTGGATTTGGTGATAGCTATAATTGATTGTTTGAAATACAGATAATAGAAATAACTGAAACAACTTTATAAGTATAATATTTTATAATTAGATAATTAGATAATCTCATAAATTTTTATTTTTATAAAAATCTTATAAATTCATATATAGCCTTATAGCATAACTATAGAAGATTAAGAGTACTAAATTTTAATAATGAATTAATTACTGATTAGATTGCATTGCTCTCTTGTTCTCCTTCCTTTTTATCTTTCACTCTAGTTATTGGTTAATTGAATAAGTGTGTTATTTAAATCTTAGTTAAATCTTCAGATCTTAGTAGTGGTTGATTAATTAGCTATTAAGATTACTTGATTAGATCAGATTAGATTGTGACTTAACATTTTAGAACTTATAATTCTATATTTATATTTATATTTGTTTTTTTAAAAAAACTATAAATTTTAGAGTAAAACAAAGATCACAAAGACTATAACTGATAACAAATTAGCTTACACTACACGGAATTGGAATGAAATTGGTAGATATATACTAACAACACACAATAATAGTGGATGCTGATTTGGGAAAGAATAGACAAAATATTAGAAAAACAACAGAAACTTCTGAACGAGATGACATCAACTATAACAACAACAGGGAAAACTGGGAAAAAATTATTTCAATACCAAGTGGAATGATGGCTTCTCCAATAGCACAAAAAATTTAGACACTGTTTCCTACCGAAAAACAAACTCCTACGTTGACAATGCAGACCGTGCAGACAACTTTAACATCCATACAGGAAACAATGCTAAAAATGCAGGAATGCATGGCAAAGAATTATGAACAAACTAGAAGGGATCTAGACGATGTTAAAAATGCCATCAAGGACGACATCCAAAAACTGGACAGAAAAGTAGATTTATTTCCATAACTGATTCTAAAGAATGAACAACGGATAACAGTGATAGAAGGGAAGACAGAACAGGTAGAGGAGAAAATAGAATTGCTAGATGGAAAAATGAATTGTCTCAATAAAGAATTGGAAAGCACGGTGGCACGACTTGAAATGGAAAGAGCAGATTTCTATTTGAGGTTTCAGAATATTAAGGAGGAGAGAGATGAAGACTTAGCTGAAGTAATGGTAGAAATACTTGCAAACGTATTGCAAGGGGATAAAGATGAGATAATGAAGGAACTTGAATAAGTATATAGCGGGCACACCAACTATGCCAGTTGCCAATATATAAATAGACGAACAGATATATTATAAACAAAAAGAAATAATTATATTGAAACAGATACCGAGACGTATTAGAGAATGGAGGAGAGAGTATGGATTCCTCAGATCAATACTAAACAAAAAGTGAATCTTGTTTAGATGGATTATACCAGAAGGGATGTTAGTAACATGGCAGGGGAAAAAGATAAAAGTGGACACCATAGAGAAAGCATGAAACTTACACGATCAAGTGATTGAAGTGGAAAGAACCAACCAAGAGAAGAAATAGAAGAGAGAAATAGACCCAGACAAGCCACAGAACAACAAGATTGATCTTTTGAGGGGAGAAACAATAGAAAAGAGACACAGGAAGAAAGTGAAAAATTGGGAGAAGAAGGAGTAACAACGAGAGCAATGAATGAAGCGAAGAAGAAAGACAAGAAGTAATAGGAAATACATTTTGACAAGGCTATGGACTTGAATGTAAAAATCATTTCATTAAATGTTAATGGACTTAACTCAACAATTAAAAGACATCAGATATTTAAGAAATCAATCAGACAAAAATTAGATATAGTATGCATACAAGAAACACATATTAGAAAGCAGGATGAAAGGTATTTGGCATGCAAAAAACTAGGAAAGGTTTATACATCATTGGCCGAGGAAAAGAAAAGAGGAGTAGTAGTGTATGTTAAGGAGAAGGCAGAGAGTAAATTCATATATGCCGATTTGGATGGAAGAATTTTGTTAATAGAAATAAATATTAAGAATAAAAAGGTACTGTTGGTAGTCCTATATGCACCAAGTAATGGACAAAAAGAATTTTTCCAAAAAGTACATGAGAAAATAATTGAACAAAATGCTGAACTTATTTGTCTACTGGGGGATTTAAATGCAATAGCAGATTTGAAAAAAGATTATAAAAGTAATCAAAATAATAAAAGGAAGAGAAATTTACTACCCAATACATTTTTCACATTAACAGAAGAACTAAATTTGATAGATATCTGGAGGTTTCAGAAGCCACAAGAGCAGAAATTTACTTATTATTCTAGCCCACAGAAGTCCTGATCAAGGATCGATATGATATGGTTCTCGAAGATTTTAGTCCAGGAAGTTGAAGAGGTAGATATTGGAATTCATGAGTGGGCAGATCATAACCCAACAATAATAGAATGGAAAGGGCGAATACCAAAAAAGGGTAGATGGATGATGAACGTACAGACAATTAAAGAGAAGGAATACATTGGAAGATTAGAAAAGGAACTTAAAGGGTTCTTCAAAGATAATAATGAACACCAGACGTCCCTACAAAACTTATGGGATATCACAAAGGCTATAACTATTACTTATAATAGTAAAAGGAAAAAAGGAAAGGAAAGGGAGTATAAGAACATACAAGAGGAAATTAAAAATTGGGAAGAAAAATTAGGTACCCACCCAGGAGATGATAAAATAAAAACTAATTGGATAATAGCTAAACACAAACTGAACCTGATAGACCAGGAAAAGACCATTAACTCTTTGAAATATATAAAACAAAATTATTTTGAGCAGGCGAATAAGCCAGGAAGATGGATGGCGTACAAGCTAAAGAAAGAAAGAGAGAAAAGGACTATACACCAACTACAAGACAAACAGGGCAATTTCCAAAAAGGTACTGAAAAGAAAAAAAAATAGCAATTCAATACTTCCAGGAACTATATAGCCAAGAGGAGGTATTAAATGGTGAAATAAAACAATATTTGGAAGAAGAAGGACTACCAGTAATTACAGAAGAGGATAGAGAGATGCTCAACAGAGATATTACCAAAGAGGAATTACAGGAGGTAATTAAAGGACAGGAAAATAATAAGACACCAGGAACAGATGAGATCCCAGTAGAATTATATCAAACTTTAGGTGAAACTTTGAACCCAATCCTCCTGGAAGTGTACAATGAGGCCCTAAAAGATGCAAAAATACCAGATACCTGGAGAGAGCTTACATTTCATTAATTCCAAAAGAAGAGGCAGATACCACCCAGATCAAAAATTATAGACCAATTTCGTTACTAAATTCAGACTATAAAATTTTTATGAACCTATTGGCTAACAGAATTAAAACAATATTAAATCGGAAAATACATGTAGACCAGAACGGATTTCTACCAGGCCAGCAAATTAAAAACAATTTAAGGACAGTTATAAATGTAATCGAATACTATAAAAGACACCCTGAAAAACAGGTAGCTCTAATATTTCTGGACACACAGAAGGCATTCGACCGAGTTAATTGGAATTTTATGATTCAACAAATTAAAAATATGAAATTCGGTGAGAAATTTGGAGAACTAATTTTGTCAATTTATACTAAACAAAAAGCAAGAATATTAATTAACGGAGAACCAACAAACTTTTTTGGAATAGGTAGGGGAGTAAGGCAAGGATGCCCTCTCTCGCCACTATTATTTATACTAACCTTAGAAAATCTGCTTCGAAGAATTAGAGCAAACAGAGACGTAAGGGGCCTTAAAATAAAAGGAGAAGAATACAAGGTCCAAGCCTTCACGGACGACCTTGTGTTCTTCAGAAGATCCATTATTAACAGAACCCAAATTGGTGAAGGAAATTCAAAAATTTGGAAAAGTTGCAGGTCTGAAAATAAATAAGGACAAGACTAAAATATTAACAAAAAATTTAACAACAAAACAGATAGAAGAATTAGAGAAACAATCTGGGCTAAAAGAAGTTAAGAAAATAAAATACTTAGGAATAAACTTGACAAATAAAAATATCGATATAAAGAAAAACAATTATGATGGACTGATACACCAAATGGAAAAGAATTTAGAAAGATGGGGAAATGTAAATATTTCATTTTTAGGAAGAATAGCGGCTTTGAAAATGAACATCTTGCCGAGGCTCCTCTACCTATTCCAAACTATACCGGTGAAATTGGAGAAAATTTTCTTTACTAATCTAAATAAAATAACGCCTAAATTTCTATGGGAGGGTAAAAAACCTAGGATAAGCCTGAACACATTACAGGACGATAAACTCAGAGGAGGTTTTGGCTCCCCGGCCTGGGAGAAATACTATAGAGCAGCATGCTTGATATGGATAAAAGAGTGGGTGAACTTGGACAATTGACGGCTATTAAAACTGGAAGGGCATGACTTAATGATGGGGTGGCATGCCTTCCTGTGAAATACCAGGAACAAAACATACCAACACTTTAATAACCATATAATTAGGAGAGTTTTGGTTGGAAATAAAGAAAAAATGTTATATGAAGGTTCCCGGGTGGTTTTCCATAGTGGAGGCAGCTATGCACCCCAACACTATATCTCCCCACGGAATAATAAGGTATAGGGACCTTTTAGATTCAAACGGACTATTAAAAACCCGCCAGGAGCTTAGAGATGTGGGAATAGAATTGGATTGGTGGCCCTACCTTCAAGCACAAAATAGATATAGGAAAGACAGAGAAGAAGGAGGAATTTATGTGAGACCTAACAGGCTGGATAAACTGTTGAAAGGGAGAGAAGGGAAACTATTATCTAAAATATATAAATACTTATTAGAAATTGACCTAAGTGAGAATATAATCAAAGGACAAATGATTGCCTGGACTAGAAACATAGGTAAAAATATCCAATTAGAAGAGTGGGAAAGGATTTGGGAAAATAACATTAAAATAACAAAATCAGTAACAGACAAGGAAAATCAATATAAGATGTGGTATAGGTGGTACCTTGCCCCCTTGAGGCTAGCACAAATGTACACGAATTTGGATCCAAAATGTTGGAAATATAAACAGGCTCGAGGAACCTTTTATCATGTATGGTGGTTATGCCCCAAAATTAAGGCATACTGGGGAAAAATTAAAATTTGGATATCACAAATTACAGGAGAAGAATTAGAATTAGACCCAGAGATTTTCTTACTAGGAATGTATAAACCAAATATTAGAAAGGAAACGATATATTTGATACATCATATAATTACGGCGGCCAGAATAGCAATCGCTCAAGTCTGGAAGACGGATTACATGCCAACTGACCAACAGATAATACAAAAAATATATGCATGTGCGGAATCAGATCAATTAACACTGAAATTAAAAGATAAGGAAAGCTCAAAATATTTCAAGGTATGGGACAAGTGGTATAATTGGACTAAGCAAAAAGAAAGTGGATAAGGAAGTATTTAGTATCATTCCGATGGGCATTGAAACCTACTTTCTTTTTCTTCTTCTTTAACAGTGAGTTCTAAATCTAGAAATGACAAGTTCTAGTATATTTCCATGTCTGATTTATAGAAATACCAATAATGATTTCACCGTCAGATAGATGAACATGGGATTAGGTTAGAATATATAAGATATAGAAAAGAAAAATATATATAGAAAGGTAATATAATATAATAGAAATGAATAATTAAATATAAGATATGTTCTATGTATATGAATATTTTTATTATGGTTTTAATTGTTTTTAATGAATGCTTGAAAATTTACCGTATATACTCGAGTATAAGCCGACCCGAATATAAGCCGACCCCCCCAATTTTACCCCCCAAAAGTGGGAAAACTTATTGACTCGAGTATAAGCCGAGGGCGGGAAATGCAGCGGCTACTGTTAAATTTCAAAATAAAAAAAGACCGGTCAAAAGTGCGCGGACCTGTCAGAAATCACCTTTTTCAGCCCTCTGGGTAGTCCTCTTGTGCATATGGACTACTCAGAGGGCTGAAAAAGTAATTTTTAACTGGTCCTCACACTTGTGACCAGTCCTCGAACTTATGACTGTCCTCACATTTTACGTTTTTGCCCTATCTTGTCACCATGGTGAAGAGAAGCAGTTGTGAAATGAGTGACATGGTTGTTAAGAATGCTACAATGGGCATAAATGATGACCAGTCGTAAGTGCGAAGACCGGTCAAAAGTGCAAGGACCTGTCAGAAATCACCTTTTTCAGCCCTCTGGGTAGTCCTTTTGTGCATATGGACTACTCAGAGGGCTGAAAAAGTAATTTTTGACTGGTCCTCACACTTGTGACCAGTCCTCGAACTTACGACTGTCCTCACATTTTACGTTTTTGCCCTATCTTGTCACTCCCACTCTTTCTCATTCTCATTCTCTTTCTCTCTCCACCTCTTTCTCTCTCTCTCCTCCACTCTGCCTCTCTCATTCTCTCTTTCTCTCTCCCCTCCCCTCCGCTTGCATTCCAGTTGTTGAATTCTTTGAAACCAACTAAAAACTTCGGGGAGTGGGGGAGAGTCCCTGTTGGGAAGAAGGGAAGAAGGGGAAGGAAGGCAGGAAGGCAGGAATGCGAAAGAACGAAAGAAGAACGAAAGAAATCTTTCTTTCTTCTTTCCTTCCTTCTTTCTTTCTTCCTTCTTGCCTTCTTTCTTCCTTCTTTTTTTCTTTCCTTCTTTCCTTTTTTCTTTCTTGCCTTCCTTCCTTCCTTCCTTCTTTTCTTTCCTTCCTTCTTTCCTTTTTCATTCTTTCCTTCATTTTTTCCTTCCTTCTTTTCTTTCCTTCATCCCAGCAGGGACTTCCCCACCCCCCAAGATTTAGTTATAGAAAGTGACAGGAACAGCCCGAGGGGATCCCAAAGCAGATTCCCTTGCAGATCTGCTCAGCTCCGGAGAACATCTGACTCTGTTTAGTGCTGGCTAGCCCAGCCGTCTGTGTGCAGGTGTGTGGCTGCGTGTGTCAGTGAGTGTGTATGTGTGCATGAACATGCGGAGGGGGGGAGGCTGAATGTGTGGGGGGGAAGCCAGAGGCCCAGAGGGCGGGGGGCGAGAGGGGAAGAAACTTTGGGAAACTTTTTTCTCACCCCTTTTTTTTTTCTCCTCCCTTTCCTCGCCCCGAACGGCTGGCGGGTGAAGCTGATCTGGTAGCCACGAGGCTGCCCGAAGCGTTCCTTTCCAAGGGGCTTCTCGGCACCCGCGCCTCAAATTCAGTTCAGCTGGGGGAGGGAAGCGGGGAGTTGAGGCGGGGTGGGGGACCTGCGCCCCTCTCCCTCTCCCACATCAGAAAGGAACTTTCCGCTTCAGCTCCCCGCTTCCGAGAAGCCCCTCAGAAAGGAATGCTTCAGGCAGCCTCGCCCGCCAGCCGTTCGGGGCGAGGAAAGGGAGGAGGAAAAAAAGGGGTGAGAAAAAATGATGACTTTGGATGTTGCTGGGAGTTGCTGGGAGTTGCTCCGAGTGCAGAGTTAGCATCTCCCTTGCTCTTCCAGCGGAGGCTCTCACCCTTTCTCAGCTTCCTCGCCTGTTAAAACTGGGAAACTTTTTTCTCACCCCATTCTTTTTTAGCGAACGCTTCCCCTCCGCACTTGGAGCAACTCCCAGCAACTCCCAGCAAGAGAAGAGAAGGCAGCGGGCGGGGTTAGGGTTAGGGGAAGCGTTCGCTGAAAAATAAACTTTGGGAAACTTTTTTCTCGCCCCTTTTTTTCCTCCTCCCTTTCCTCGCCCCGAACGGCCGGCGGGCAAGGCTGCCCGAAGCGTTCCTTTCCGAGGGGCTTCTCGGAAGCGGGGAGCTGAAGCGGAAAGTTCCTTTCCGATGTGGGAGAGGGAGAAGGGCGCAGGTCCCCCACCCCACCTCAACTCCCCGCTTCCCTCCCCCGGCTGAACTGAATTTGAGGCGCGGGTGCCGAGAAGCCCCTCGGAAAGGAACGCTTCGGGCAGCCTCATGGCGACCAGAGCAGCCTCGCCCGCCGGCCATTCGGGGCGAGGAAAGGGAGGAGGCGCCTATGGGGGGAAGGAAAGAGCGGGGAGCTGAGGCGGGTGAGGGACGGCGCTGGTATTCGGGGCCAGTACCAGGCAGCTGCGGGCACTTGTCATGTGCCACGCATGACCATGCAGTCGTTCGGCTCCCGCTTGCCTGGCAGCAGCTGCTTTGGCTCTTCTTCATCGCCTGGCACCGACCCTCTTCAGCACTGGAGCCGCGGCTGCGACCGAGGCCAAATTCGGTGAATGGCGAGCTCCAGCCGTGGTGGGTGGGCCCAGTGGCCAAAGCGCCCCCGGCATGGCTGGCTGCTCGCTTGCTCGCCGGCAGCGCCTTCTGCTCCTCTTTTGCCCCTCAGCGGCTCCCAGCAACTCCCAGCAGCATGCCGCGGCGGCACTTTGGCTTCCACTCATTAGGCATCGGCCGCCTCTCTGCTCAGTTGTTGGGAGCCGCTGAGGGACAAAAGAGGAGCAGAAGGCGCTGCCGGCGCAAGCCTCCCTGACCCCTACAGCCAAAAAGGGGCGTGGGGGAGTGGCGCCG
>WNWU01016864.1:0-25399 GCA_012654045.1 Ptyas mucosa | reverse complement strand
AAAGGTATTGAGACGAAAGTGATGGAAGATGAGAAGACCATGAAAGAAGAGAAGGCCAGGGCATCATCGCAGGACTTCGACATAGATGTTATTGGAGTTGTATTTCAAGACGAATTGTCCTATCGACTCCGATTTCCTACCTACAGAACAGTTATACCACACAAAGAATTTGCTTATATAGGTAATTCAAGATGGCTGTGTGTTTCTTCATAAAATCAACTTGATAAAAATAATAGTGGAAAAAGAGAGAGAATAGTAACAATATTAATAATAGTTAAAAGAAAAACAAAACAAAACAAAAATAAAAATAGGAAAGAGAATAGAAATATAACAAAAGAAATTGAAAAGAGAATTAGAAAAAATAAAAAGGGGGAAAGGGACAAAAGAAAAAAAGAAAGAGAAAAGAAAAAAAAAGTAAAATAAGTGGCTGAGGAATTCTGGGAGTTAAAGTTGCCCAAACTGAAAAACACAGGTTTACATGTAAGTCAAATGCAAATATAGCATCAGATGTTCTTATGCTATTATATATTTGCCTATATACATATAGCGTGTATGTGTGTGCGTGCACACTTTCAACATGATTTACAACATTTCATTTTTAGAATGACACTATAATTTTCATTTACAGGGATACACATACATATATGTGCATACATTAAAGTGACACTATTTTCATGCTTATTTATTGGAGGTGTAACAATGCAATCTGTGTTACAAATTCAGGGTATCACCCTTCAGAAGACCAGCATGGGAGAGAACAAAATCCTGCTTTCTCCTAATTCCTTGTGTATTACAAAGAGTGAGAAACAAATCATGTTCTTATTTGTGCGATGATTCTGGTATATTGAAAAAGCAATGAACAAGATCATACCAAGCCAGCAAACTAAAGGTCCATTGTATCTGAAGAAATTTGCTTGGATTTTTTTTTAAAGTGTCTAAAGTGTGTCCTGTTGGATAGCTGTTGGTATTGTTAAGTAGGTATCAGTTTGTTTGATCTGAGCTGATTTATTCTTAGATAAAATTATTCATGGAACAGAGATAAATTAATTAGTAATATATACCAATATCTGAGGTATAAAATGGAAGAAGAGATAGTTAAAGATACTATGATTAGATGGGCCAAAAATTTTGGCTACAATATAGAATTGGAGAAATGGGAAAAATGATGGGAAGTAAATATTAAATTGACTCTTTCTACAGCATTCAAGGAAAACCAGTTAACCAGATGGCACTTCACACCAGTACGACTTGCGAAAAATGTCTCCAAACAATTCTTCAAATTGTTGGAAATGTAAAAAAGTCTCCAGAACATATTAGCATTAAAAAAGTCTCCAGAACATATTAGCAATGCGAAAAAATATTGGATTAAAATTAGAAGTTGGATAGAAGAGATAATTGGCTATAATGTGGATTGGAAACCAGAAACGTTTTTACTGGGGATATTGAACAGAACTTACAGTAAAGAAATTAGATATTTGATTCTGCATATAATTACAGCGGCAAGGATAATCTACGCACAGTCCTGGAAAAGTGAAAAGATCCCAACAGAGGAAGAAATAATTAAGAAAATCCTGGACTGTGCAGAGATGGATAAATTAACAAAAGAAATAAAAGAAAATGATCACCTTTAAAGTGATCACCTTTAAAGCGCTCCATGGCATAGGGCCTAGTTATCTCCGAGACCGCCTGCTGTCACCGATGACCTCCCATCGACCCGTGCGCTCCCACAGAGAGGGCCTCCTCAGGGTGCCATCAGCCAAACAATGTAGGCTGGTGACCCCCAGGGGGAGAGCCTTCTCTGTGGGGGCACCCACCCTCTGGAACCAGTTGCCCCCGGAGATTAGGAGAATTCATGACCTCAGTGCCTTCCGCCGTGCCCTAAAAACACATTTTTTCCAACAAGCCGGGCTGGCTTAAGAAGAAATTTTAAATATTTTTAATATTTTAATTGGTCTGTGAGTTTTAAATTTTGTAGCCAAATTATATATATTTTAAATGTCTTAATATTTATATTTTATGTTTTTTATGTCTGGCTGTACACCGCCCTGAGTCCTCAGGGAGAAGGGTGGTATATAAATTGGAAATAAATAAATAAATAAATAAAAGGAAGATACAGAATATTATCAAGTATGTGGTATGATTGGCTGGAGATTAGGGAAAGTAAATGTGAATAAACGAAGGTGAAAAATGTGCAAAATATTGTAAATGAAGAAAATTAAAAATGAAGGGACAATAAAGATAATGATAATAAAAGATGGGAAAAATGGTGAATGTATATAGTAGAAAGTAAGAGGAACGAAACTGATATGTAAAAAGAAACACATATGTGTTTGTGTTTTGTATGTTGTGTTGTGTTGTTGTGATAAAACCAATGATTTTTTTTAAAAAAAGAAACACTAAAAAAAGCAAAAAAGCAAAAGGAGAATGACTGCAGGAGAGAAGTCCTATTTGATTAACTTTCAGGGTTAGGGTTAAGATTGATCATCCAACAGAATGAATGGTGCAAAAAGAGATAAATCAAGACAGATAGTAGCTACTTGGAACACAGTAAGGAGAATTATATTACAAAGTACTAGAGATATGAGAATGAGGGAAAAATACTGTGTAATCTGTAAAGAGAAGAAACAAATATTGTAAAGAATATAGGCAAAGAAAAGAGGAAATAGTTATGATTATAATAGGCAGAGAAAATGGAGAACAATTTGACAAAATAAAAAAAGTATTTTGGAAGTTAAGAAGAGACAATAGAGTATCCTATGGAATGATTAGAATTAAGCTGCAAGGAATGCTTGCTGTGGTGTTAGAAGCATATTGGATGGAGATGTGAATGTATGAAGGAGATGCTACGTTATTGACTAAGAACTTGAATTATTTTCACTGAATGTTAGACAGACTGCATAATAGCAATAAAGAGCATGGATCTGAAATTAATGTATCAAACCTCAAGATAATTAGGGTTCACATGGAAAAGGAAATGAAATTGACAAGTTGTAAATAAATGGCAAAAAAATAAAGCAAGTAAATGAATTTGTGTGCTTTGGTAGAATGTTTACTAAAGATGGAAAAATAAATTGAGAGGATCTGTTAATAAAGCTCTACTTGACTAACGGCAAGATCTCAGATTGAGTGGCTTATAAAACTTGCACCAAATATGTGGTATTTTAATACTTTTTATGTTTTCTCAGTGTGGTGCATTGTTCTTTCATTATTACTATTGGACTCTGTTATGTATATAAGTTTGGGCGGGAAGTTTGAATTAACTGACCATCAGCTGATTGGCTGACCACCACAGCTGCGAGGTATATAAGGGGAGCTGTTTCCCCTGGTCAGTTGCTGGATTCTCACTCTGAAATAAAGAGCTGTTGTCACACACTGCCTGGCTTGCTGAGTCCTCATTCACCCAACTTAACATTGGCAACGAAGGTGGGATTTTGAGGCCAGAAGCCACGGCAAGAGCTGAAACCACGAGCCTACAGAAAGAGCTGAAGCCACGAGCCAACAAGAGAGCTGAAACCGAGACCAGCCAGGCGAGCGAGCGGAGGACCGGAGAATCTACCTACGATGTCTGCCTACACCCCGCCAGTGCCTTTCAACCCCACGGAAGAGAAGTGGGGAATTGTACATGTCCCGTTTCGAGTGCTTCATGGTGGCCAACGATCTCCAAGGGCTATCGGATGTTCGGAAGAAAGCCCTGTTCCTGAGCCACTGAAGGCTGAAGGTGTTCGACATGGCCGAAGCCTTCTCGGAACCGAACATGGTCCACACCATTTTGTGGCAAACGCTGCAAACGCTTTTAAAAGACCACTCTGCCCCAACGCCTTCCAAGTAAGTGCAGAGGTTCGAGTTCCGGCAGCACAAGCAAAAAGACGGCGAATCGATCAGTGAGTACGTCGCTGTCCTGCGTAAGGCCACTAATCAGTGTGAGTACAGAGACTTAGATGAAATGCTCCTAGAGCAACTAATCTGTGGAGTGAGAGATATTCGCTTGCAGAGAAGGTTGCTCGCAAGGACAAACCTCACACTGCACATCGCGTTGGATGAGGCCAGGGCACAAGAGTCATCTATCATTGCAGCCGAGAGACTCCAGGGTGCAACACAGGTGAAAGCAGCACAGAAAGCAGCTCCAGTCCATCAAGAGACCGTCTGCATCGCGAGCGAAGCAGAGTTGGAAGAAGAGGTCTGCAGGACCGAGCAGGACCAGCAGGACCGGAGAGGTAACCGAGATGCCTGTGCGAGTTGTGGGGGGCCCCATCCGTGCCAGAACTGCAGATTCCGAGATGCCATTTGCCGGAATTGCGAGCAGAAGGGGCACATTGCCAGAGTCTGCAGAGCTAAGCAGAACCCCCAGCACAAGTCACGAGGCAGCACCAGCCATTCTGAGATGGCACAGCGGTCAAGAGCCAATCAGAGGGGAGGACAGCGGAGCAGCATGAAATCCGAAGACCTAGAGGCCTGCACCATTCGAATCGGCAGGACCTGCACGTCCCCGGGTGAGAAGACCTACACGACGATCGCGATTGAGGGCCAGGACTGCGTTATGGAGATCGACACCAGATCACCGATAACCATCATGTCCTGGGACAAGCTGAAGCAGACCCTCCCCAGCATCCAGAGACGACAACTACGGCACCAGCGGTTGGGCCTGCG
Source organism: Ptyas mucosa (assembly GCA_012654045.1). Taxonomy (NCBI): domain Eukaryota; kingdom Metazoa; phylum Chordata; class Lepidosauria; order Squamata; family Colubridae; genus Ptyas; species Ptyas mucosa. The sequence goes on along the minus strand of WNWU01016864.1, from coordinate 20,752 downwards.
CGACTACCAAGGGAACCGCATCCCCATGGAAGGCATAGGCGAGTTCCAGGTGGCGTATGGGGAATTCCGGGAGAAGCTTCCCCTCACTGTAGTCAGCAGCAAGCTCCCAAGCCTGCTGGGCATGGTCTGGTTTAGAGCCCTGGGCATGGGATTCACGGGAGTCCGGAACATGCGGAGCACCCTACGGGATGACCTGCTGCAGGAATTCCAGGACGTTTTCGATGAGAGGCTTGGCAAGTATGTGGGGACCCCTATTTCGTTCAATCTTGACCCCAATATTGCCCCCATCCATTTGAAGCCCAGGAGGGTGCCATTCGCGTTAAAGCCCAAGATAGATGCTGAGTTGGACAAGTTAGTCAAGCAAGGGGTGCTGGTGCCAGTCGACCACACACGATGGGAAACCCCGATAGTGACCCCAGTTAAGCCAGATGGGTCAGTGCGCATCTGCACTGACTATAAGTGTACGATCAACAAGGCCCGCCAGCAGAGCGCCTATCCAGTTCCGATCGTACACCATCTGCTACATTCCCTGGGCCCCAGCAAGATATTCGCCAAGTTAGACCTTGCGCAGGCATACCAGCAGCTACCAGTAGATGGCGCGACGGCAGAGGACAAACAATCGTAATGCACAGAGGTGCCTTTAAGTGTACCCGACTCCAGTTTGGAGTCAGCGTAGCCCCAGGACTTTTTCAAAGCACCATGGAGAGGCTACTACAAGGGATTCCCAGGGTCATACCCTATTTTGACGACGTACTCGTCACTGCAGAAGATGAAAGCCAGCTGGGGGAGAGACTCAGAGAGGTGCTCAGAAGGTTCCGAAGGATAGGACTCTGAGTAAAATGCAATAAGTGCAATATAGCAGTCCCTTCGGTAGAATTCCTGGGGTACCAGGTGGATGGAACCAGAATACACCCCACAGAGAGCAAGGTCAGGGCTATCCAAGATGCACCAACGCCCAAAGATAAGGTGGAACTCCAAGCGTTCCTCGGACTGTTAAACTTTTACGCAGTGTTCCTTAAAGACAAAGCTACAGTAGCTGAACCCCTACATAGACTCTTAACGAAGAAAGCTAAGTGGGTTTGGGGAAAAGCCGAAGCAACAGCCTTTGCCGCTGTTAAGAAGTTGTTGTCAGCAAAGAGTTTCCTGATCCAGTATAACTCTACGCTTCCCCTCGTTCTAGTTTGTGACACGTCCCCATTTGGCGTGGGTAACATCCTGAGCCATAGACTGCCGAACAACCTAGAGGCGCCCATTGCATATTACTCGAGCGCCGAACGGAACTACAGTCAACTTGACAAGGAGGCCTTAGCAGCAGTCTCAGGAGTCAAGAAGTTCCACGAGTACCTATTCGGCAGAGACTTCGAATTCATCACGGACCATCGCCCCCTCCTGGGTCTCATCGCAGGAGACCGACCAACACCAGCAGCCCTATTGCCCAGGATGACATGCTGGGCCATCTTCCTGGCAGCCTACTTGTATCGCCTGGTACATCGACCAGGGGTGAACATGGGCAACGCTGACGCCCTCAGCTGTTGCCCATTACCGGACGGTTTAGAAGACCCCACACCCGGCCTTCCAGTATTGCTGATTGACGTTTTGAACTCGGGACCCATTACTTCAGCAGAGGTAACAAGGGCCTCAGCCAGAGACCACGTGATCCACAAGGTCTCGAGCTGGGTCACGACGGGGTGGCCAGAAAAGACTGAGGGCGGGGAATTCAAACAATTTGAAAACAAAAAAGACGAATTAACTGTGCAAGGGGGTTATCTTTTGTGGGGTGATTGGGTCGTTGTCCCCTTATGCCTAAGGGAGAAAGTGTTGGGTATTTTGCATGACAGGCATCCGGGGATTGTACATATGAAAGGTTTAGCTAGGAGCTATGTCTGGTGGCCGCTAATGGACAAAGACATCACTGAGTGGGTGGGGAAGTGTCAGCCCTGCCAGGAATCTAGACCAGATCCCCCGACAGCACCAGTAAGGGAGTGGGAGAGACCCCAAGGACCCTGGTCCCAGGTACACATAGATTTTGCCGGCCCGTTTCACGGCCAAATGTTTATGATTATAGTAGATGCCTACTCCAAGTGGCTGGAGATTAAGCTCATGAAAGCCACTACCACTGATGCCGTAGTGAGAGAACTGAGACAGCTATTCGCCACACACGGGTTACCAGACACCCTAGTTTCGGACAATGGGCTCCAGTTCACAGCCACCCAGTTCAAAAGTTATTTAGCAGGGCTAGGGATCAGGCACGTACTATCTGCCCCGTTTCATCTGGCTAGTAATGGATTGGCGGAGAGATTTGTAAGGACGACTAAGGAAGCACTCTCACACCTGAACCCAGGGGACTGGCAGGAGAGGATAGACAAATTCCTCATGGCCCAACATTCTACACCCTGCACCGCCATAGGTAGAAGCCCGGCCGAACTATTAATGGGAAGGAAACTCAGGGGGGTGATAGACAGGCTACACCCCAACTATTCCCCAGACAGCTTCAGAGGGAGTGAAAGGAAGCTTAGGGAGTTCACAATAGGCACACCCATATTCGCAAGGAATTACAGGAACGGCCCTCTTTGGGAGACGGGTTATCACAGAAATAACAGGCCCCAAGTCATATAGGATAGATATGGGAGACGGGAGGATTTGGCGCCGACACATTGACCAGTTGCGGAAATGGTTGACCGACAACACAGAAGATTTCTTCACCGAGCCAGTCCCTGACTATCAACAAAGCACCAAAGCTAACTCAACCCCGAGTCAGGCGGAGGACTTATCTGTAGATCCGGAGTTCCAGTGCCACCCCATCGCGGAGGATCAACCAGCTGAAGAAGTTACCGCCCAGGAAGAAATTGCGGAGGCCCCATTGGCGGAGCAGAGAGAAACAGAATTCCTCCGACCTGCTCAACGCCGCACCTCCGACTGAACTGCACAGGTCAGCTAGAGTGCGGACACACCCTAGTCATCTGAGAGACTTTGTATGTAAATAGTTACCCCAAGTGACTTCTGGGAGGGGAGGAGTGTTATGTATATAAGTTTGGGTGGGAAGTTTGAATTAACTGACCATCAGCTGATTGGCTGACCACCACAGCTGCGAGGTGTATAAGGGGAGCTGTTTCCCCTAGTCAGTTGCTGGATTCTCACCCTGAAATAAAGAGCTGTTGTCACACACTGCCTGGCTTGCTGAGTCCTCATTTACCCAACTTAACAGACTCTATTTTGTTTTATCTATTTTTCTATGTCACCTTGAGTTGCTTTGTGGTTAGTTGGCTTATTAGTTGAAATAATGATAATAATGTGCAAATGCTGATTGGAAGGCAAGGGCCAGCTTGTTGTCTGTGGCAAGAAATGAATGTTTGTCAAAGGAACTAAAAATGGCTAAGAACAAATTTCTGTCCAACTTGTTAAATGAACATGAGAGTTGTATATGTCAGGAAAAACATATAAGTAAATTGAATGTGGTACCAATAAGCTAAGCACATATGTAAATATACTTACAGTGGACCATATAGCCATGTAGATGGTCCTATTTCAGAAATCTGTTCCTTAGATTAATTTGATTTAATTATTTATTTTCTTGGTTCACTCTTGAATTTTCCTCTGTAAAGCCAAGTTATAAACAGAAAAAATAATTTTCTTTATACTTATGGACATCTTTCAGATTTGCTTTTTCAGGATTGTCCTTTATTTTTTCCCAACTCATGTAATATGTCTGACCCAGTTCAATAATGACAGCACTTAGAGTCTTCAAATCAAGGAATAGTTCAATGGAAATAAGAATTAGAAACAGCTCCCATTTTCTTCTTGACTTTAGATAGGAGGATGTATTACTCTGAGTATTGTTTAAGATGTCAGCGAGTTATATTGTCCTACTTTTGTCTAAGATAATTGTCATTCCCTCCAGTACTTGAAATGCCTGAAGAAGTCAATGACATGGGTAAAGAGCAAAGTAAAGTTCCTCCGTCTCTTTGCTCTTAGAAGAGAGGGAAACTTGGTGCTTCTCAAACCTTTCTGATGGGCTGATTTCTTCAAGGCCTCAATGCAGTGAATCATTTTCCTGGAGATCATCCAGTCCAATGAAATCCCAACTTTTCCCCAGTTAATAGGGACTGCTAATTTATAAGATTGAACATATCATATTGTAAAAATCTGCTCTTCTTTTTTGTAGATACATGTTACAACTTTTCCTCAATTTATTGTGAAAATCCGAGGTATTGGACTAAAGGCTTTGTCTCACTGCAATCTAGCATCGACAGTGCACTTATTGAAGTAAGTACTTTGACCTGCAGCAGTGGCAGCCCATTTTCTCCATTTTGTTTGAAGGACTCCTCTTTTTTTAAAATAAATTGTTTGCAGTTTTATTGTCAGAGTGCGTACTATGACAGGTTATGGGCCCAGTCAAGAGAGAAGGCCAGAGTAACTAGAAAGACCTGAAAGGGATAATAAAGGTATACCTCCTGAGCAGTTCACTGCAAGTGGGGTTAGAGTAGATAGTATTTGTAATGAACACCGTAAGTACCAAGAGATATGGTCATGGTCATTGCTTAAGGAAAAACAAGATAAATGGAGGAAGCCAAAGTTAAAGAGAATGTCAGGCAGACAGATAAACCAAACTGAGGAAACCGAGCTAGTGAAAAGAGAAAGTGAAGCTATTCAGCCAAGAGATGGTGAACAGGATGTAATGACAAATAATGAGTGTACAAAGTCATTTAAAAATGCAATTAGGAGCAGTTCCAGCAGCAGTAGTAATGGTACTAGAAGTGTTTGTAGCAGTGAGAGTAGAAACCGAAGCAGGAGGCAAGGACATAATAGAAATAGAAAGCGTCATGAATGTATTAAAGCATTCAGCTGTTCAGCTTTAAAGGGGAGGAGTGTCAGGGAACTAGTTTAAAAGCTGCCCAGCTGCCATGATGCTGTAATGATGATGCAATGGTAGGAATGAGTCAGCAGGGTTATTTGATTGTTACCACTTTAAGAGTCTGTATTATAAGAGAGGCCTTGTTGGGGCGTATCTCTCTCTCCATGTGTTCTTCCCTGCTGTAGCTGCTGATTGATTGTTTGACCCGGGGTGGGTTCTAAAATTTTTTACTACTGGTTCTGTGGGTGTGGCTTATTTTGTGGGCATAGTTTGATGGTCATGTGACAAGCAATTCTTTAGGATTTAGCAGAGGTACTGGTCTACCAAGCTTTTAACTGCTTGCAGAGCCGTACTGGTCTACCCATTTGTTTTTGGAGCATTCTGGTCTATCCATTTGTTTTTGGAGTGCACTGGTCTACCACCACACTGCCTTTTACTGCTGATCAGCTGCAGGGCGGCCATTTGAAGCGCCGCGGCAAGAGTTTAAACAGTTTTTTGCCGCTCTGCCACCAGTGAGAGCATCGGAAACTGCTTTCAGGCAGCTTAGCCCCAATTGCCAATCTACCACCACCCAGCATTTTACAAGGAGTGGATCGGTTCTAGCCGATCAGTTGGGAGGCTTCTTGGCTTCTCAATTTAAAGCTAAGGTGTCTTGTTTTTTTTTCTCTCTTCTTTGTCAAGTGAGCCCTGATTTTTTTCCTTGTAGCCGATCAGCTGGGAGTTGGGAGGCAGCGAATAGATTGGGGGCAGGGCCAGGCAGAGGTGGTATTTACCGGTTCTCTGAACTACTCAAAATTTTCACTACCAATTCGCAAGAACCAGGAAGAACGGGTAGCAACCCACCACTGGTTTGATCTTTGCCTAGACACACACACACACACTTTTCAGTAATTCAGCCATTTTTTTTTTCTTTATAATGTAGTTGTCCAGGTGGCATGGTAAATCACCTATAGAATAAGTTATCAGTAATTTCAAAAATGTTTTTGTCTTTTCTTTTAGATGATCACCAATCACTCTGTTTGGGAAGAAATGACTTCTATCAATGGCGTCCGTATGAAATCATCTTCTATTACAATAGGATATGAATTAGAAAATGGTGTATTCCTTTGGTCCCTATCACTGTGTTTTGCTCCGTTTATGTATTTCTTGGCACTAACTCTTTCAAGAGAGAAACGGAAATTAAAGGAGGTGATGAAGACAATGGGACTACGAGATGCAGCATTCTGGTGAGCTATGAAATTGGCTGTAGTCTCCTTTTCTTAGCTGGATCCAGCAGGTCGTTACAAGAAAGAAAGATGATGAATCCATGCCAGCTGGAAAGCTCAGCAGAGAATTTAACGAAGCTCTGATCCTGGAGCTGGTGCTATAAATAGTAGCTCCATGTTAAGTTCTATTTCCTTTGGACCTCTAAACACTTATGTGACTGATGGTGTCACCATTCAGGTCCTTGTTTCTCTTTATATAAATGGCTGTTCTGGCTAGCCATTCTGCAACTTAGTTAAATATAACTAAATATTCCCATTTGCAAATATTCCCCCAAATGGGGCAGCCACTGGGAAAGATCATTGTTAGGACTTTTACCTTGCATAGGTAAACTTTTACCAATATTGGTCAGAGGAGAAGGTATTGCAGGCTTTTGAGAGGGTAACTTCAACTTATGAATTCATTATGAATTGGGTCCTCCCATAGCTCTAATGAACTTTACACTTGGCTCATCTCCTCTTCTAAGTGAGCATTTATGTTTAAAATTCTCCCTTTTGACCCACCCATTCTTTTCTGTAACTTTTCATTTATGCAACTAACCCTATCCAAGAGTCTGCTAACATTCCCTGCTGCTTCTAATTCTGCTTCTACCTCTTTTAATTTGTCACAGATAGTTCTGCATCCATTAAGTAGACCCTCAAGTGGAACAGATGCTTTTTTTAATGCCCTCGAACATTTCTTAATACTGTTGCACATTTCTTTATGCTCTTAAAAACTCAAACAATGCTACTATGAGTAGATGCACCTTAAAGCATCTTTCTTTCCATGGACTACCCTCCAGTTTAAACACCTAATATTCCAACTTGGAGCAAATATCTTTGTAATATATTTAACAACCTCTGTGGGTGTGTTTTTAGGAATGGGGCTGGATGAGGTATAATGTCACTAGGGTCTACTCCAAAAATAGATCCTCTGCTCATTTTAGAAAACTGCTTCTAGCCAGCTAGGATTGACCATGGTCTAGGTCACTTGGATCAATTTTGGCAGGACCAGAACTCAAGCCCAATAGCATTCTATATGTCACTCCTCTGTCTAAACAAAAGAGATGCCAAAAAACTGATAGCCATGGAACTGTTTTTTAGATTCCTTTCATTGACAAAATTTTTTTTTCAAGAAGAGCCAGTAAGTCCTCTTCTCTCTGAATAGCAAAAGGAAAAGACCCTCAAAGCATATCACTCTGTGTGGATATTCTTTGATTACATCTGCCAAAGACTGCAATCTGGGAAGAGTTGAGGGAGACATCTGCTTTATATTTATTTGGAAGAGTCATCCTTGGCTCCTTGGTGTTGGACAGCTAACACATTTAAAGAAAAAAATAATATTTTTATTTTCTATCATTCGTTGAAATTGGTGTAGACAAAGGGTCATGGGAAGGCTATTAAAGGCCTCCACTCTTCTTCATATTAGGCTACTGTTCCTAAGACATGACTGCCAAATGCCATTTAACGATAAGAGCCTCAGTTTTACAGTCACAAGAGAAGCCTTTCCTGCAATCAATGTTTTTCTCCTGTAGGCCTGGACCATAATATTGAGCTAAACTGGAGAAATAATTTAGGAAAAGCGAAGAAAAATCAGATAAATGTTATCAAGAAAGTTAACAATGTCTTTTTCTTCATAGGCTCTCCTGGGGTTTGCTCTACACCATATACATCTCAATTCCAACCATAATGCTGACGTTTTGTCTGAAAGCTACGTATTTTTACCTATGCAGCAGTTCTACCTTATTTGCCCTGCTTTTCCTTTATGGCATTTCATCTGTAAGTGTTGGGCTTTCCTTTTCTCAGTTAAAGTGATATGTTTGATGCAATAAATATTTCTGTTCTGCTGGAGGACAGTTTCTGGTCCAGGTTAAGAAGAAATTTTTTAAATATTAAATTAAAACGTTTATTTCTCAAGTGTTCTCTCTTTTTAATGAAGCCCTCAAACAAGGGAATAGCTTGAGGGATCCTGGAGATACCAGTTCAATGAAAGCACACCTGGACAGATTATTTTCTTTCGTAGAAAGTTCTTTTGTTTGGTTAAATGAAAGTTAGGAAGCAGCATACCTCTCTATTTTGTATTCATTGACATTTATTTGATAAGCCGACTGCACCTTTCCAGAGAATATTGAAAATATGGTTATGTCATTCGTTTCTTGATAAATTTGAGATTAGATAACTATTAAATGTTTTATAGACAATTATTCAGAATTTTCAGTTCAAATGTTGCAGTGGCTTGGGATGGTTAAAGAAAACCTGTTAGTTCCTTATTTTTGAAAAAGATACTCTGAGTATAACTTGACTGAAGATTCGTTTACTGTTGCTCCTACCATTGTAATCACCACAAATGGAATATGCAAGTCTGTGATGCTCTTTGAAAATTGTCTTGCAAGTTTTATTTGAGTAGATTCTTGTGGAAGATCCCCACATGGGATAAGAAGACTGAGGCTTTCTCAACTTGTGATAGCCAGGGGCAAGGGTGGGGAAATGGCCACCCTCTAAAATAAGGGAGGACATCCTTATGCAGTTGTGATATAGTAGGAGAAGTTTCCAAACAAAATGAAATTTAATAGCCATGGTTCTAGGTTAAAAAGTTCAATTATCAGTATTCATTACTCAGTGCCAGAGCAATGACGTTCAATATACTTTTTCAAAATTATTGAGCATGGTGGCATTAGGAGTCTGTGGAAGAGTAGGAAGCAAAAATGGGTACCAGGTTCCATTTGTGGTCCCACAGTCTTTTCATATTGCCTGAATGCCTCAGCACTTAGAGCCAAATGGACTCAATTCACTCTACTGCTGATTTTTTAACTCTCTTTATCTTCAGCATTTACAGTTTGATTGGACTCCATCTCCTCTTGTTTAGAGAAATAATAACCTTTTGGGAAATGTGGCTATCAGAAGGCATTATGCACTGTCCTCCTATTAATTCAGTTCAGTTTGAATCCTGACCAGCAAGTATCTACTGCAACAATTTATCTTTTTAACGTAGGCTGCAGCAACTACATACAAATACAGAACAATAATTCACTCATTATATCTTGCATATTTGTAGAGACTGTACTAACTGGCAATTTCTTCTTTCACAGATATGTCTCTGTTTCATGTTGAGCTCCCTCCTAAAGAAACCCAGAATCACTAGCTTTGTTATTTTCATCTTCATTTTTTGTTGGGGACCCCTCAACATTACTACAACAGTCAGGTTGATACCTCCAAGTTTGGAATTGATTTTGAGTATCTTCTGCCCATTTGCTTTTGGTGCTGGGCTTTCAAAGGTAAAGTGACACACTGTATTTTACTTCAAAATCCTATCTTCCTAATCAGGATGCAACTAACAGGAAACAGATCTGACACTCACTCTGGTGGCATAGGTATTTCTCTTCCAAAGATATTTTGATAGGAACACATAGCAAACTGAACATGGACACAAAATGGCATTCCATTCTAATCCTTCCTTCATACTGCTGAGACCTATGCTTCCATTCCAAGAGGATTAGAATTGGATCAATAGTTTAATTTACTAAATGGTTAGTTAGTTAGTTAGTTAGTTAGTTAGTTAGTTAGTTAGTTTATTAAACTTCTATACGCCCTTCTCCCGAAGGACTCACGGCAGTGTACAGCCATGTTAAAACACACATAAACTCACAAAATTTAAAAACCATTTAAAACGAATATATAAAATTTGGCCCCTAAGTTAAAAATTGACAAACAACCCAATTTAAAATTCATATTCTAAGCCAGCCCGGCCTGTTGGAACAAAAGGGTCTTAAGGGCACGGTGAAAGGTACAAAGGTCGGGGATCATACAAACCTCCGGGGCCAGGTCATTCCAGAGGGCAGGTGCCCCCACAGAGAAGGCTCTCCCCCTGGATATTGCCAGTCAGCATTGTTTGGCCGATAGCACCCTGAGGAGTCCCTCTCTGTGAGAGTGTATTGGCTGGTGGGAGGCTACCGGTGGCAGAAGGTGATCTCATACATACCCAGGTCCTAAGCCATGGAGTGCTTTAAAGGTGGTAACCAGCACCTTGAATCACACCCGGAAGACCACCTGGAAGGCTCGCGCAAGAGAGGTGTTACATGGGTGCGCCATGTTGCACCCATAATTACCTGTGCAGCTGCATTCTGGATCAGTTGGAGCCACCGGGTGCTCTTCAAGGGGAGCCCCATGTAGAGAGCATTACAGTAGTCCAGACGGGACGTGATGAGGGCGTGAGTGACCATGCGCAAGGCATCCCAGTCCAGAAAGGGACGCAACTGGTAAATCAGGCGAACCTGATAGAAAGCTCCCCTGGCCACAGCCGTCATATGGTCTTCTAAAGACAGCCGTGCATCCAGGAGAACACCCAAGTTGCGAGCCCTCTCTGAGGGGGCCAAGATCTCGCCCCCAATAGTCAGCGATGGAGCTATATTGGGACACCAGAAACCACAGCCAGTTGGTCTTGGAAGGGTTGAGTCTGAATTTGTTTCTCCCCATCCAGATCCACATGGCCTCCAGGCACCGGGACATCACGTCAAGGGCATCATTGGGGTGGTCCAGGGTGGAGATTACAGCTGAGTATCATCAGCGTACTGATGGCACTTCACCCCAAAATCATGGATGATCTCACCCAGTGGCTTCACATAAATGTTGAACAGAAGGGGCGAGAGGACCGACCCTTGTGGCACCCCACAAACAAGGTGCCTCGAGGTCGACCTCTGCTCCCCTGCCAACACAAACTGCGTACGGTCAGAGAGGAAGGAGAACCTTCCTCTCCTAACTCCTGGCCCCCACTCCTAACCCCTCCAAATGACGCAGCATGATACCATGATCGATGGTATCAGAAGCTGCTGAGAGGTCTAATAGGACCAGGACAGAGGAGCAACCCCTGTCCCGAGCCCTCCAGAGATCATCAACCAATGAGACCAATGCCGTTTCCATGCTATACCCCGGCCTGAAGCCCGACTGGTACGGATCTAGATAGATCGCTTCATCCAGGTACTGGGGAAGTTGTCGCGCCACCACACTCTCAACAACCTTCGCCACAAAGCGAAGGTTGGAGACTGGACGATAGTTCGCTAATGCAGCCGGGTCCACGGAAGGCGTCTTGAGGAGGGGCCTCACCACCACCTCTATTAGTGAGGGAGTGAAGAACCCCTCACTCAACGAAGTGTTAATAATCCCCTGGAGCCAGCCTCATGTGACCGCCCGGGAGGCCAGCACCAACCAGGAGGGACACGGGTCCAATAAAAATGTGGCAGCGCTAAGCCTACCCAGAATCCTGTCCACATTCTCAGGAGTCACAAGGTCAAACCCCTCCCAGATAACATTCTCAAGACCCACCTCCGTCACCCCATCTGAATCTACCCAATCAGAGTCCAAGCCTTCCCAAATCTGAGTGACTTTATCATGCAGGAATTGCACAAAATCCTCAGCCCTACCTTGCAAGGAGTCTTCTCTCACTCCCAATTGAAGAAGGGAGCGGGTCACCCTGAACAGGGCTGCTGGGCAGTTCTCTGCAGACGCAATAAGAGCGGAAAAATAATTTGATTTTGCCGCTCTTATCGCCATTAAGTAGGTCTTAATATCAGACCTCACTAGTGTTCTGTCAGATTCAGAGTGGCTGGACCTCCAATCGCTCTCCAGGTGTCTTTTCTGGCGCTTCATCTCCCTCAGCTCCTCGGAAAACCAGGGAACCAATTGAGATCGGCACTTTGAGGCCGCAAAGGCACAATGTGGTCCAAAGCTCCAGTGGCCACCCTATCCCAGGCGGCCACCAGTTCTTCAGTCGAGTCGTGAGCCAGAGCCTCAGGGAATGGCCCAAGCTCCATCAGGAACCTATCTGGGTCCATCAGGCACCTGGGACGGAACCACCTGGTCAGTTCCGACTCCCTGCGGTGGAGGTTAGCGGCTCGAAAGTCTAGTTGAAGGAAAGAATGAGCTGACCATGACAAGGACTTGGTGACTCTATCCCCTATTTCTAGATCATTTAACCACTGACCAGAGACTAGTTTCATTTCAATTATTTGTTCTTTCCTATGAAAATTTGATTTACAATTTTTTTTTGTTCTTTTCATGCAGGCTCTCTATTTTCAAAAATATGGAAGGACCTTTGATTTTACTGACTTAATGTTCGAGCCGTATGGTTATTGCTTGCTTATTGACAGCCTCTTATACTTGCTGCTGGCTTTCTATTTTGATAAGGTTGTGCCTGGTAAGAATATTACTGTGAATATATTATACTTTACAGACCACATTTCTGCAAGTTGCTTTTCATTAACTCGGAAGCATCATTTTTGAATTGGGAACTGGCCTGAAAAACAGGGGAAAATAACAAAGTTGAGACAGCAAGTATTATATTTTTCTTTAGTTTAAGTTGACTAAAATTCATCTGAAGCTCCTAAATACAACAGTCTTGTTCACATATTGTGCATACATGTATGAGCTGTAGACCATTTAAAAGAAACAAGTGCTATGCAAAGCACAGAAATGGTGTAAGGTAGAGTAAGCAAATGAAATTAAAGATTGATGACAAGAGAGAAAGAAAACTTTCCTTTTGTTTTCTAAACCTTAGTAATTTTGTGGAGCTCATCAGTTCCACTGGCTTCTCATTTTTGGGTTGCAATTCCATTCCCATTTATTTTCCCTATATGACCAACAATTCCAATGCATTGCTTTCATACAAATCAGCCACTTCACATTCAATTCACAGATATTCAACATTTATTCATTCTGGGTCTTTTAATCTCTTATTTCACCATTCACAGTTCTTAAGTAACACATTTGCACTGCATTTATGTTTTTCCTGACATATCCGGCTCCCACTTACATCTAGAGAATTGGCAGAAACCTGCTTTTATACTTAGCAATTTCTGCTTCTCTTGACAAACATCTTCACAACAGAATTATTCCACCCAATACTTTTCTACCACCATTTGCACATCTTAAAATATTTCCATTCATCTTCCTATTTTTAGTAAATATTCTACCAAGATGCACAAATTCACCCACTTATATCAGCTTTTTGCTATTTATACGTCCTTGCAATTGTTCATTCCATTTTCCCTGTGAAACACAACTGCCTTCATAACACTCGCTGCAAATATTTGGGTCCTCAGCCAACAGTATAATATCATCATTACCAAAGCCCATCACAGTCCCTACCAACACAGTTAACAATACCACAATAACTCCTTATACAATGCTAAAAAAATTAGCCAAGGGGACATCACACCTCTTTCTCTTGCTCCTTGCTCAGTATTAAACCTTTTGCCAAGCATCCTATTTATTCTCATGTTTTAATTTCATTTTTAATTCCATACCATTTTATAATTCACACCTATTAACATCATCTATTTCTTCTAAATCTAATTTCTTCTAAATCCACAAGCATATAGTATAGTATGCAAACAGAATTGTGTAAGCCATGTTATGCCCTGTGATGTTCTATGGAAGTGAGATTTGGACTTTCAAGAAAAAGGATAAGAAGAGTACTAACATTTTTGAACTTTGGTGTTAGAGAAGGGACCTGAAAAATACCATGGACAAACAAGGAAACGAACAGATGGATCAACAAACAAATCAATCTAGAATTACTCACTTGAGACCTAATGGTCAGGCTCATATTGTCCTACTTTGGACACATTACACAAAGACCTGAGTTTGTGTAAACGATTCTAATTCTGGAAAATATCAAGAGAGCGAGAGAGAGAGAGAAAGAGAACAACCAAAATAAAGATGGATAGACTCAGTTACAATGGCAATGACTGCACTATTGAGAGGCTGGCAAGACCAGGTTACAGACAGATTGCCCTGGAAAAAAGATCTCAATGATCACTAGAGATCAACAATGACTTCTCAAACTCATATACAGTATTTCTAAACTTCTTTCTCAAACTCATACATATCTACATGTCCTACTCAGGGGTGAGTTTCACTTACCTTTGCTACCGGTTCGCTCTCTTTCATGCGCTTGCTTTACTTGTGCACACGCCACTTCTGCACATGCACAGAGCATATTCAATGACGTCCGGGTGGTGGGTGGAGCCTCCCACTGCCACTGCTACCTGAACCGGGGCAAACCGATCCTACTAAAAATAACAGTCGGATTTAAAGCCAAATTGTCCTTATATCCTTTCAGGCAGAATTCTTCCTGATACTTAGCCAAGCACCCTTAACAAATGGTAGTAATTTGCACTGTCTTGCTATCATTTTTGACGAACAGCATTCTCACTGCGATGCCGTCTTCACATATACATTATAAATAAATTGTAAGCAAACCACATTCATGTTGTGACATTTATTAAGTTATACCACCTCTACCAAACACTTTGCCATTTTTCAACATTCTAATAGCACTTGAAATTTGATTTTCAGCATTTTTTTTCTTAGATACAAACATTCATAGTATTCATTTTATTTTTTTCTCTTTGATATACCACTATCATCAACATATTTCCCATATCATTCCCATATTTTTAAAGTACTACTATCAGGAATATTTTTTCTCACTTAAAGCCCTCTTCTCACTTTAATTTTTTTTAATTTTTTTGTATTTTCTTTGCAGTTACTGCTTCTTTTCTTTCATCTTTTCACCATCCTTCTTCACAGTGTCTATCAGCTTAACACCACACATTTTGGTGGCAGTCTGCAACATTATTTCAAGCTTCATTTTTTTTATGAACCTTCCCATTTATTCATTTGGGAGAATAATTTGTTTTCAAATAACTTTTCAAACTGGACCAATCTATTCTCTCCCTGCAATCATTCTACTTCCATTCTCATTTCTTTCACTACTTTTCTCCAAATCCATTTTTCACAGGATTATTACTTGATAATTATTGTAAACCTGCTTGTCTGACATTAAGAACCTCCCTTCATCTTTGTATGCTTCTCTCATTCTTTCAGACCTTCATCATAAACGATCAATTGAATCATGTTTGTAGATTTATATTCAATTTTTTTTGCCCCATGTAAACGTACACTTAAACCACATAGTTAAAACAAGGAGATCTTTTTTCTAAGTAGATGCACATCAAACAATCATCACTTTCATTCATTGGCCAAATAGTTTAATCACTTCTGTACTTTTCATCCTTTTTTCTCTTCATCCACCCATATCATCTAGCAAAATATTCCTCTCTCCAAAGGATCTAATTCATTCAGCATGCTACACAACTTTCCCCAAACCTGATATTGGTTTTTCCATTATTACTGCATTCTAAAACATGTTAGTATCACCAATCAATGCATTCCTATTTTCATATACAACTGCAACAATCTAGATGACCATTTCTTACTTCCTAACATAGATCTTTGCCCTTTCATTCATAATTAAAACCATATCTTCATTCTCTATAGGTACACCACAAGATTAGGATGCCTTTATTCAGATCTATTATGGCACCACTCTTTATCTTAGTTTCAAAGACCTGAAATACATCTGATTTGTTTTATTCACTTTAATGGTTACTTAATGTTTTCTACCATATACAGTGTGTCCCTTAGAGCCTATATTGCAATCCTCCATATGTCATAGTCATTACAGATGGGGTCTTAGAATTTGACCTCTTCCTTCTATCATGGCTTTCAAACCAAGACTTTCACATAATCTTTTTTCGTTATATAGATAAATTACAGGATAGGATAACCAAGAGCCAGGTTGGTGTAATGGTTAAGGTACTTGCTTCGAAACCAGAAGATCATGATTTCTACTCCCACTTTAGACATGAAGTCAACTGTGTGACCTTGAGCCATTCACTTTGTCCCAGTATTTGGAAGGAGGCAAGCGCAAATCTCTTCTGAAACTCTTGCCAAGAAAACTAGGGATTTGTCCAGGCAGTTTCCAGAAGTAAAAAACTGACTCAAAAGCACTCACAGACAAACAAAATGTAGGTTAGTAGCAGAGGTGGGTTTCAGCAGATTCTGACCAGTTCTGGAGAACCAGTAGCAGAAATGTTAAGTAGTTCAGAGAACCGGTAGTAAAAATTCTGACTGGCCCCACTCCCATCTATTCTCTACCTCCCAAGTCCCAGCTGATCGGGAGAAAATGGGGATTTTGCAGTAACCTTCCCCTGGAGTGGGGTGGGAATGGAGATTTTACAGTATCCTTCCCCTGCCACCCCCACCAAACCACACCCACAGAACTGGTAGTAAAAATTTTTGAAACCCACCACTGGTTAGTAGCCTTAGTTATACCAGTGCTGCATGCAGATTTGTCTGCTAATGATATAGGTAGCAAGATTAGCAAGAATTCTCAAATGAATTATATATTCCTGTTTGTTGCTTTGGTCTATTTTCCTCTTTTTTAGTTTTGAGGTAGGTTATGATTTATAGAGAGCTAAACTGACTGCATCAATTCAGTTTATTGTCAGGTTCACAGTTACGAAAATACTACAACAGAACAATGAAGACTAGCATTGTACTTTATTATATGTTCAATGTGAACATTAAGAATTTACAGTTAGTTTGGATTTATGACAACTTGCTGTTTGTAAAATACTTTTTAGACAAATATGGGGTGCCTTATCCTCCGTTGTTTTTCTTGAAGAAGACCTATTGGTGTAAACCAAAAAGCCCCTATACTGGTGATGTTCCTACAAACGAACAGAGTCACGGGAGTATCTTCAGTGACAATGCTGAACCTATGCCTCCTGAATTCAATGGGAAGGAAGCCATAAGGTAAGAGACATTGAATCTGGACATTCAATAGTGTGAGCATAGTGTAAATTTATCTTATTTTATTTTAATGAACCTCGGTGGCGCAGTAGTTAGAGTCCAGTACTGCAGGCTACTTCTGCTGAATGTCATCTGTCTGAAATTTGGCAGTTCAAGTCTTATGAGTTGACTCAGCCTTTCATCCTTCCGAGGTGGGTAAAATGAGGACTCAGATTGTTGGGGGCAATGTGCTGACTCTGTAAACCGCTTAGAGAGGACTGTAAAAGCACTGTGAAGTGGTATATAAGTCTAAGTGCTATTGGTATTGCTATAGGTTCTGCTCTCAGAGGACATTGGGGGAGATGCATTCGTAAGGAGAAAATAATATGCTATAAGAAATACATTTCTGCTGCAACAGGTTTGGCTTTGGCTTGTGACCATCTGTTCAGCAACCATTCAAAGTTGTGACAGTGCTGAATGAGGGGGGACTTATGACTGGTCCTTGCACTTGCGGCTGTTATAACATCACTGAAGTCACATGATCACAATTTAGCCACTTGGCAATCATTATGATAGTTGCAGCATCTCAAGGTCACATGATTGCCATTTCCGTCCTCTCCAATGGCTTCTTACAAGCAAAGTCAACGGGAAGCTTTTTAGAGGTTACACGTTGCTTGCATTCCCACTGCTTTTTCCCACATCTGCTTGCGCTCTGTAGTGCCAAGTTTCCGCCTGGTCTGCTTACTCAAAATTCCCTCATTCACATAATGTTATATGAGGTCCTCGCTTAATGACCCATATGGTCCTGGTGTTAAGCTTTGCAACCACATCACTTAGCGATGGGCTATGCTAGTCTGAGGACTACCTGCATTGTCTTTTATTATATTTTTATATTATATTTTTATATTTATTTTATTATGTCTATTGGACATATACCAGAGGAAAATGCATCCCATATCTAATATTTACTATGACATATTAAATGCTAAATTAATATTCTGCTATTTCAAGGTGATATTTTGGGTGATTTTGAAATTTGTATGAAGAATCCCACAATGTACTGACAAATAACTATTTCACTATTTTTAGGTTAAATAACATTAAAAAAAATTATAAAATGAAAAGCACCAAAACAGAAGCTTTGAAAGGTAAGTTAACTGTACTTTAGAATATATATTATTGCTTTGATTCTATGAAATAGGACAGAAATGGCACAAAATATTTGGGAAGCAGGACATTTGTAATATATGTAAATACAATTCTTGAACCTCTAAAGTTAGACCATTTTTTAAAAAATAAATGATTGCCTATTTATATTAAATGTTTGGGTTCTTCACATGAAATCTCATAAGACGATTGGCAAGAAAACATAGTAAATATATAAAATATTACAAGTCTTGTCTGACCTCACATGGTATCTTAGGGATCAAAATGCCAGCAATTCATGAGATGCAATAAATTGACATGATTTTATTGGGACTTTAGGGACAAAGAGGGTATTCCAAGCTATTGTGTTACTCATGTGAAAAAGTAGCACCTAACATAGGTATTTGTGCTCTCCTTCTTGTAGAGAAAGATGTTTTAAACATCCTGAGATGTTTTAAATTTAAGAATTACATTTACCTAACTTTCAAAGGTCATTTTTCTGACCAATCTCCAGGGCTTTTACACCTTCATCTCTACATTCTCCATCAGCTTCCTGGGCACAGGTTGAAAAAGGAACGGCAAATTGATTTTTAATTTCCTCCCATATCTTGATAGGAAGTCCTGGGGGAAACTGGTTGTATGAGTGCCAGAATAAAGATAACTGGCACTAAGAATCGGTAGCAATTATAATTATATATTTATTTATTTTATTATAATTATTTTATTGTAGTTATAAAAGCAATTATAAAATTCAGGATTAAAAAAACCTGAAGAACTCAAGTGTTTTACTCATGAAGTGCAAAACAATGAATTCAAGTTTAGGATGGATGGAGAAAAGAAATAACATCCTGTCATGTAAGAATAAGTTTCAGGAAAACATTTGGTTTTAGAACTGCTTAACAAAATAGGATAATTGTATGCAATTGAAAAGTGTTTTAGGGTTCCCGCTATTCAGAAGAGGAACTGCATATCCTAAAATAAATCAATGGAGGACACAAACTAAAACAATATTCTTTTTCATTGCTCTGTGACTTGTTTCATGTCCCTCAGAGTCCCTCAGGTTTAGCTGCTTTGCCAAGAACAATACAAATTCTTAATATTGGGGTAGTGCCACAGCTTTGTGTGAACAAAGCCAGCATGATTTCTTCTGTTAAATGCCTCAATGTATCATTTAATATATACAGCAAATATGGCTTCTTTATATATTAGGATTGTCCTTGGATATTTATGAAGGTCAGATCACTGCAATACTTGGTCATAGCACATCTGGAAAAACTACATTGCTAAACATCCTGAGTGGACTTTCCAAACCATCTGATGGTAAGAATCAAAATTTTAAAATGAATTCAAATGCCAGCCAAATCTCAAAGTATGTTTAGAAAAGTGCAGCCCTGTTGGATCTGATCATGGTCCAGTCTAGTCCCATTTTCTGTTTTCCACAATAATCAACTAGGTATCTCGGGGAAAACCTCAATAGCCCTTTTCTGCTGTTGTCCTCTAGCGAAGTATCATCTATAAACTGTTATGACTAATAGATAGTTTTATTTTCCATGAAGTTGTAAAACCCAATTTTCAAGTTTTCAAAGTTCGAAGTTTCTTTAACATAAGATTATAATTTTGTTATGATTTCCTAGAAATTTGAAACTTCATATGTCTGGCAGTAATTATTTTAATTTCTTTACATCAGTTTATAATTTGAACAACACAGATTAGACGTTATAGGCCTAGTTAAATACAGGTAGTCCTTGACTTACAACAGTTCATTTAGTGACCGTTCAAAGTTACAACGGTACTGAAAAAAATGACATATGTCCATTTTTCACACTTTTGACTTTTGCAGCAACCCCGTGGTCATGTGATTTATATTTGGATGCTTGACAACTTGTTCATATTTATGATGGTTGCAGTGTTCATGTGGTCACCTTTCGTGACCTTTTGACAAGCGAAGTCAATGGGGAACTCAGGTTCACTTGACAACCGTGTTATAATTTAACAACTGTAATGATTCATTTAACAACTGTGGCAAGAAAAGTCGTAAAATGGGGCAAAACTGACTTAAAAATTTCTCACTTAGCAACATAAATTTCAGTTGTGGTTGTAACTCAAGGACTAACTGTATTATTTTAGTACTGACATTTTAAATTGATATTCCAACATGCAGATTAATATTGATGTCTCTTTGAAAAATGTTTAGCCATTTTCTTCCCAGTAGTCTTTAAAGGAGAGTTAGTTCAATGCATTGGTTTAAGGAGCGATAGAAATCGGAAGACTGGGACTTGTAGTCTTACCTTAGGCAGAAAACTAGGTCAGTGACCATGGGCCAGCCACTCCCTCTCAGCCTTAGGAAGGAGCAAGGGCAAATCATTTCTGAAACATTACCAAGAAAACTGCAAAGACCAGTCAAGGAGTCACCAGGAGTTAACCCTAAGCTGAAACTCTCGCCCACTCAGGGTTTTTAAATGCAGCTCCAAGCGTAGCATCCTAGTGTTAGGTGATGAAGGGATGAGTAATGGAAACTGGAGCATACTTCTTTGGGAATGGCTTCATCTGGTGCAGCAGGGAAGCTGGAGAAAGTTTTGCCTCTCCATGATATCCTGGAGAGCTCCCAGACTGCAGCACAGATCAGCCCCTATTGTGTGGGTGTGGGGGGGTACAATCCCCTTTAGTGCTAAGTTAAAAGTAGCTTTAGGAAGACAATCATTAGTGCTATATACTATAATGAATTGGATAAACAACAGAAAAAACCATTTGAAAAGTAGGCTTTTAATTCATCATACACTAAAGTAATAGCCTATTGAGTAGAGTAGAGTAGAGTAGAGTAGAGTAGAGTAGAGTAGAATAGAATAGAATAGAATAGAATAGAATAGAATAGAATAGAATA
>WNWU01016863.1:0-16152 GCA_012654045.1 Ptyas mucosa | reverse complement strand
ATAGAATAGAATAGAATAGAATAGAATAGAATAGAATAGAATAGAATTCTTTATTGGCCAAGTGTGATTGGACACACAAGGAATTTGTCTTTGGTGTATACGCTCTCACTGTACATAAGGAGAATAAAATACATTCATCAAGAATAAAAAAATACAACACTTAGTGATAGTCAAAGTTACTAACAAGCTATCAACTAGGAAACAAATAAAAACAATATAAATTGAAAGATACAAGCAACGTTTATAGTAATAAGTGGGAAGAGATAGATACTAGTAAGGAAGAGAAGAATAATAGTAATACAGTCTTAGTAAATTATTTGACAGTGTTGTGGGAATTAGTTGTTAAGCAGAGTGATGGCATTTGGGAAAAAACTGTCCTTGTGTCTAGTTTTTTGGTGTGCAGTGCCCTGTAGTGTTTTTTTGAGGGTACAAGTTTTAACAATTTATGTCCAGGACGTGAGGGGACTGTAGATATTTTTACAGCCCTCTTTTTGACTCATGCAGTATACAGATCTTTATTTAATTATTTATAAATATATTTATAAATATAATTATTTATATAATTTAATTGGAAAATTCTCTATGTAATCTTTTTTACGAATGCTTACAGGTTTTGCATCCATATTCAAGTACAATGTATGTGAAAAGGAACACATGGAAAAGATTTGGGAAATAAGTGCTATCTGTCCACAATTCAATATTCAGTTTGAATTTTTAACAGTGAAAGAAAACTTAATGACATTTGCTAAAATAAAAGGAATACCATCTAATACTATAGAAAAAGAGGTAATAATGGATTCAGTTATATTCTGTTATCCTGCACAGATCTGTGTTGCACTAATGGTTATGTTCTACATTTTTCCTTTTTAGCTTCTTCCATTGCAGGACGTGTCTCCTTTAGATTTGATAACATTATTCTGTTCTGATTGTATTTAGCCAATCCTTTCTAGAAAACATGACTTATGCTTTGGAATCAGTAGGACAAATGTGTTGATAATCAACTTAATGGCAAGCCCTGGGGAAGTCAAGAGATTCAGGCACTGCAAATGAATATAAAGATTTATTGCAAGCTTAAGCTCTCTACAAGAATCTGACCAACTAACGGTCAAGGAAAATAAGCGGGAGATAAGAAAGGGATTCAAGATGGGCTGGACTTAGTTCTCTTGTGGGTGTGCAGGGACTAATGACTTATGACCCCTCCTTCAGGCTCAGCTTCATCATCTCCTACATTTAATTGCTTAACTGCTCAATTTTAAAACTATTTTTTCTGGATGTTATATTTACTGGCTGTCATAAATCTGGTATATTTTTTTAAAAAATTACTCCCATGTCTTTTACATACAAATGTTTGGAGCCTACTATGCTTTCCATTTCATTCTTCCAAGTTCTCTCTAAACTACAATATTCATCTGATTTTCCCCATGCTTGCTTATTTCCCTTTGATGAATATTTAAAACTTATTTATTTTATTTACCACCCCAAATTCCACAAAGCACTATTTGAAAAAAACCTGTAACAGACCACTTCTCTGCCAATTGAATCATGGGTTGTTAGCCAGTTGATAGGAAGACTGCCAGAAATGAAAATAAGATGAATAAGCCAAAACTTATTTTTAAACCTTGGGAAAGAAGCCAAGAGAATTCTGAAGTGCAGAATATAATTTGGCTTCTTCAGGAAAAGGATGTGCAAACTATGGCCATGTAAATTTCTGCCTGAACAAGTAAAAAAGATTAAACTTTCAGTGCTTGATATTGATTTACAATGAAATATTACTTACCTATTGGGAGATCAATACAATGAAAACATCCAAGCTAAATAGTCAACAAAATTTTCAGAAATGAGCAGCAACATAAATAAGATCCAAACATACATTAAAAACTAAATATATAAAATATATGGACATTTCTTTCATTCAGTTATGAGATTGAATTTCTAAGTAAGAAGTGCAAAATAATTGAAATTTATATTTTTTTATAGGTTGAAAAATTGTTGACACTCTTGGACATCAAAGCCATTCAAAATACCCAGGCTATCCATTTAAGTGGTGGACAAAAACGAAAATTATCTCTTGGGATTACACTTTTAGGAGAAC
Source organism: Ptyas mucosa (assembly GCA_012654045.1). Lineage (NCBI taxonomy): Eukaryota > Metazoa > Chordata > Lepidosauria > Squamata > Colubridae > Ptyas > Ptyas mucosa. Next base: position 14,060 of record WNWU01016863.1, on the reverse strand, counting down.
CAAAGGTAAACCCACTATTAGGCAAAAAGTCCCATTCTACATATACCATTAAGTATGCTTTTTTTGACGAATGCAGTGCTTTCATCCTTACTGATGACTTGAATAGATAGTAATCATGGAAATCCCAAATTCTGATATGGTTTCCCTTTCTTTCAAATTTAGCTTCTCAACCCATTTTCTAATATTTTCTTGACTTTTGCAAGTTAAATGAAATTTGCAATAATTTTAATAGAATTATTTTCTATTATAAAAATAAAATCTTCTAAATGTTATTTCAAAAGCCATACAATTTTGCAACATTCTTGTGTCTTCATAATGAAAAACTGTACATCAACAATGAATGCTATGTGCTAATGTTTTAATGTGTTGAATTAAGATATGCAATCAAATGTCTACTGTAGGTATTATTATTAGATGAGCCAACTTCTGGATTGGATCCATATTCTAGACACCAAGTGTGGTCTCTCCTGAATGAACGCAAAGCAGATCGGGTCATTTTATTCACTACACAATTCATGGATGAAGCTGATATCCTTTCTGGTGAGCAGACCTCATACTGAAACAGATTAGAATGTGGGAACAGAGATGAACTATAGAAATAGTACTTATTGTAATTTTATTTCTTCAAAGACCATGCTTTCTCCTTCTGTTCTTATCCATCACTGTCAGCTGATCCATGTAACTTCTTAAATCCAGTCACATATATCACTATGCATCAGTCTGCTTCTCCTGTCAATTTCAGGATTTTCATGGATTGCAGCTGTTCCTCTCTCCCCTACTAAGCCCATTGAACCTCTTACTCAACCTTTTACTTTCAGCAACTTTTTAGATCCGTCAATGTTACTTCCTTTCTTGTTCATTGTATATTTCTTGTTCTTGTTCTTGTTCTTGTTCTTGTTCTTGTTCTTGTTCTTGTTCTTGTTCTTGTTCTTGTTCTTGTTCTTGTTCTTGTTCTTGTTCTTGTTCAGATAGAGGGAAATTTATTTATTTATGAACTTCTTACTGCTCATTACCCTGAGATGGATTCAACTCAAAAAGTACTAGAAGACCTCCAAAGTCCCTTCCACCCCTGTGATTCTATTCCCATTTCCATTTCAATGAAATCTCAAATAAAAGCATTTGGATGTGGATACATAAAAGTTACCGTTCTAGCCACTGTTGGCTCATTCTATCTTCAAGGTTCATGCTAGCTTGTCTACTTTTATTTTCCTCATTTCTTATGTCAGTAGGAATTAGTTGAATTCATAGGCCAGTCAGTATGAATATTTTATACCAAACCAGTGCTTTGTTTTCTGCATCGACTCCACTAAATCTCCAACAATTATATGTTTAATACTTTGAATTTGGCAAATAGAGCTTATTATCAAATGAGATAAACTAAAAAATGCTGTTTGCTCTTTACGTAGACCGGAAAGCTATTATCTCAGATGGGAGGCTGCAATGTGTTGGTTCATCCCTGTTCTTGAAGAAAAAATGGGGCATTGGCTATCATTTAAGGTACTAGTATTATGTTAGTGTTATGGATATATTTTCATTGTAGTTTAAAAGCTTAATATTAATTCTATGCTGGAATATTTAATCCATTCTTTCAGTCCCTCGTTTGTTCTTTTCAGGTTTACACCTTGCTTTTCTATTTGAAATACAAACAATTGAGGCAATTTAACCAAATGCAAAAACGAATCTCAATAATGAAGTCCATTTAAAAGTAACATTTAAAAAACAACAAATAAACAATTTTATAGAATCATATACAGAATAAAAATAGTGAAATCATAAATATATTTAAAGTTTGTTTGAATGTGTGCTTGAACTGTAAGAGAGAAAGACACTGAGAAGCATATATGAAGAGGGAGTTTGGAGTTCCTGCTAGCCATAAAAATTGAATGTGTGCAGAAATGTACAGAAGGGCCTCACAAAGGCAAGAATTCAAAACAGAGCTGTTCAATTTGATTGGGGGACAAAACTGTCCTGCTATTTATTTCATAGCTTTATAGCCACATTTTGAAAGCTATATAATAAAGTTGGGAAAAGTGCAAAAGAGGACAACTAGAAATGTCTGTTTCTGTGTGTCAAGCATCATTTTAAGATTTGGCTAGAATGTAAAGTACTCTATATTGGAAAAAAGGCAACTCAGGGATTTAACATTATGAATGGCACAGAAGGCATGGACTGGAAAAGTTTGATCCATTGATAAACACTAGGACTGAAAGTGAGTGGAAGAGATTTTAGAACAGATAGTGCATCATTAACCTGTGGCATTAATTCTTATAACATATGATGATGGCTCTTAATTTGGATGGCTTTACAAAAGGAATAGATGAATTCATGGAGGAAAGGTCTACGAAGAGCTATTAATTCTACACGTTCATTATTGCCCCCAAATATCATTGGGAATAGAACAATGTCCACCTACTACTTGCAAAACTCCCAGAAATCCCTGATCAGCTGTTATGGGAAACAATATTGGACTATGGATGTCTTGATCCAACAGGATTATTCATTTTATAAAATTAATGTAAGAAGATGAGTCATTATTTAAAATTATTTTAAGAATCCAGTATTTTTGAATTCCAATATAAATACACTTTAACATACCCTTCCTTCAAGGTGAAATTTCCCTTTCATATTTCCCAAATATTTTGAGGAAGTTCTTATTATATATGCCCCAATCAAATCTGGTTTAGCAAGAGCAAGAGCATTTAGATTTATATACCGCTTCGCAGTGCTTTACAGCCCTCTCTAAGTGGTTTACAGAGTCAGCCTATTGCCCCCAACAATTTGGGTCCTCATTTTATCCACCTCAGAAGAATGGAAGGCTGAATCAACCTTGAGCCTGGTGAGATTTGAACTACCAAATTGCACGCAGCCGGCAGGCAGCAGAAGTAGTCTGCAGTACAGTACTCTAAGGAGGAAAGACGGTGCATTGCACTCTAAGGCAATGGTAAAATAGATTATAGTCTATTTTATTTAAAAATTGTTTTAATTGTAGCAAGTCAGCTCTAGTATCAGCACTGTTGCTTTATGGAAGTTTAGGATGATTGAGATAAGCTGAAATGTGGTTTTTAATTAGAAGGATTCATTGAATATTCTGAATAAATTAATTGGATGTTGCTCTTGACCTAAATTGTTATTTGATATGAATAGGATGCATACAAACGAGTTTTGTGACTTTGAGAGAATAACATCACTGGTCAAACACCACATCCCTGCTGCAAAAAAATCAGGACAACATGAAAATGAGCTGAGCTATACCCTGCCCTTACAAAATGTGGATAAGTTTTCAGGTAATTTTCAAACTGTATAAATAAAATGAATTTAGCTGCTGTTTCCTAAAGTATCCAAACAGTTGAGATCATATGAAACATGCTTTCCTGGACAACAGAGAAAGGTTGTTTAATATTATTTTCCTACCATACAGGATGAAATTTTGTATTACCCTATGTTCGATCCTTTGAGTTATATACGTATTAAAACATAATAAAAACCATTTAAAAATCAAATTCATAATTAACATTTCATATGATTAAGCACATGAAAACGGAGAACCAAATAATTTAATCATCTGCTCTTTAATAAAGCGAATATAAGACACATCTTTCACAAACAAAAGCCATTATCATTAAATGACAGTAAAATGAAGAGATCACAATTCTAACTTTGATTAATAAGACCTATGACAATAAAATGTCTTCATCCAGATAGCAATACAAATTTGTACATAACCATGCTTTCAATTTATAATATATGGTGAATGCAACATATTTTTTGTGTCAGAGTATATTTTTTCTCTTTTATCAATTTATATACTATGGTTACAGAGAACAATGTTTTATTTCACTATTAGAGAATTAACATTACAGCATATATATTTATATCATATATACGTTAAAATAATAATAATGACAGATTCCCTAACAGTCTAAAGAAGCAATAGAAAAATAGAGTGAATTGACTTAAATTGAATTTTCAAAGGGAGTAAAATGTATTCCACCCCAGGCTCAGTTTAAATTAATATTTGGCGGATCACCTGCGGTCAGCAACAGCTCCCCATCGCCCCATATGCTCACATAGAGAGGGCCTGCTTGGGGTCCCATCAGCCAAACAATGTCGGCTGATGGCCCCTAGGGAGCGAGCCTTCTCTGTGGGTGCACCTACCCTCTGGAACCAGCTCCCCTTGAGCTCCGGGTAGCCCCCGACCTTCGCTCCTTCCGCCGTGACCTTAAAACATGGCTGTTTCGCCAAGCTGGCCTGGACTGAACGGGGTTTTAATGGGAATTTTAGCTTAATTGTTTTAGTTTTATTGTTGAATTTTAATTGGATTTGTTGTTTATTGCTGTGAGCTGCCCTGAGTCCTTGTGGAGAAAGGGCAGCATGTAAGTCCGATTATAAATAAATAAATTTTATATATATATATATATATATATATATATATATATATATATATATGTGTGTGTGTGTGTGTGTGTGTATATATATATATATATATATATATATATATATATATATATATTCCACATACTGAACTGTTTTTAGTGATCTACTAATATAAATTTGCTTTGGAGGCAATGAATATATTAAATAATACAATTATTTCAATAGCTTTTCTTTTAAAAATGCCAGCATATTACCTAATGTTCATTTCACAATCCTTTGATGAAATAAGTTTTTGTGCTAAATTAACCAGCATACTTCTTATTAAATTAGGCTGCTTTTTAGATAATCACTGTCCATTAATTAGTAAATAAAATTTTTAGTCTCTTTTTCTGTCCTGGGCAAAAGTGTCCCTCTTGCAATTATTTCCAGTTTTTCCAAGATACAGAGTTATCTTTTGGTTTAGTCGCTTCATAAACAAAGAATAGTATTTTTTTTTAAAAAAATGATTCTGTAGGTAGAGTGAAATAAACCACAGTTCTTAAATGAACGTTGCCTTCATTGGATTGTTTTTATGTTTCTGAAATGGTGTTACTTTCGATATATCAATTTAACTTTCTCAATCAGATTATAGCTGGCTTTTATAGGCTCAGGAGGTAAAAAATTAAAAGCAAATCTTAAGAACAGTTCACCTAAATTTTCACTTTCTTTCAATTAAATGAAATTACACAAAATTCCAATGGGTATTTGCCCCTTTTCTTTAAGCTGAAAGGATATATCAATTTGGTATGTGTTTTCCCTTGCTCAACACATAGATTTGTTCAATGATATGGATCATCAGAAAAACCTAGGGCTCATTAATTATGGAGTTACCATGACGACTTTGGAAGACGTCTTCTTGAGGCTAGAAGGAAATGAAAATATAAAGGAAGAAGGTAAAGTATTGGTTTCAATACTGTATTATTTTCAGGCTTCCTTCTGAGAAAACTGTGTGTTTGGAGTGATAACTATGGAGCGGGATTTTCATTGTTTTCTTCTACCATTTCTGAAGACCCAAAGGAAGGTGCTAGACTGATCTTTTGGTAACAGAGGATGTAGCCAGCAGGAAGAATAGGACGTGAGAAGAGGAAAGAGCAAACATGGATAAACAAGAAGATTTTCCCTCAGCTGAAATAAAAATATTGTTTTGACTTTTAAAATGGTTTTAGATTATGGAATTCTCCATGGAAGGGAAGCGGCAGGAAAAGATGAAATGGAAGAGGATCAGCTGTTGCTCTCAGACACGGGAAAGGTGACCGTGAAAGGCACAGAGCTCTGGAGACAACAAGTTTATGCCATTGCAAGAATGCACTTTCTAAACCTCAAGAGAGAGCGCAAAATATGGGGAGCCTTGTGAGTGCCTTTTTTAAAAAATGATTTATCAATTTTATCTTTAATACAAAAAGACTAGTATGGAAGATTAGATCATAGGAGGGGTGAAATCCACCAAATTCTGACAGGTTCTGGAGATCCGGCAGCAGAAATTTTGAGTAGTTTGGAGAACCGGCAAATACCACCTCTGGCTGGCCCCAGAGTGGGGTGAGAATGGAGATTTTGCAATGTCCTTCCCCCAGGAGTGGGGAGAGAATGGGGATTTTGCAGTATCCTTCCCCTGGAGTGGGGTGGGAATGGAGATTTTGCAGTATCCTTCCCCTGCCACACTCACCAAGCCACGCCCACCAAGCCATGCCCACAGAACCAGTAGTAAAAAAAAATTGCATTTCACCACTGGATCATAGACTGTGATCATAGAGTAAATTTGCCTCTGCTAACCGTGAATAAGCTAAAGAAAAAACAGGTTTTAGTAACACTTCAAAGTTGCAAACCTATAGTGGTTAGGAACAAAATTCAAGAGAACATAATGATATTTCACATTTCTCCTTCCAAGTTTGGAAAGAAAACAATGATCTCAGATAGGGGACACTAATTCAATAATTCCAGCTACTTCATTTCCCTTGCTATGCTTCCAAACTACACCAGCACTTATTCTACCCCAGCCTAGAGCTGGCATATTTATATTGCTTCTTCTTGCTCGTCAGGGAAGGAAATCATTTAAAGCAAATCCAGCAACTAGGAGTGAGGCAAGATCATTCAGTTCTGCCAAAATCAGAAATTTCAATAGTTTCATCATTCAATCTTTCCATGACAACAGATCAGTTCCTGTCCATGCCTTATGTTGGTTGTTTCTCTTTTTTTTTTCAATTTAGAAAAGTATCTTTTGTGTTAATATAAAATAATTTCAAAACCTCTGAAATGCCATAGTAGCACTTGGGTAGATAATATTATTTTGAGATTTTGAAAATATAGTATTTATTCTATAGATGCAGGTAGTCCTTGACTTACAACAGTTCATTGAGTGACCGTTCAAAGTTACATCATCATTGAAAAAAGTGACAGGATCATTTTTCACACTTATAACCATGGCAGCATCCCCCATGGTCACATGACCAAATTCAGACAGTTGGCAACTGACGCGATTTATGAGGGTTGCACTGTCTCGGGATCATGTGATCATCTTTTATGAACTTCTGACAAGCAAAGTCAATGATTAAATCAGACTATCTTAACAACTGCCTTGATTCACTTAACAACTGTGGCAAGAAAGGTTGTAAAATGGGCAAACCTTAACCAATGTCTCACTTAACAACACACATTTTGGGCTCAATTGTGGTCGTAAATCGAAGACTAACTGTACTTAATTATGAATAGAATATTCATTCAATGAAGTTCCCCAGGAGATTACTGTAGTGCAAATAGGTCTGACCAAAGTAATGTTTAGGATTAGTTTACTGCAGGGGTGTCAAACTCAAGGTCCATGGGCCGGATCCGGCCCGTGATATGGTCAGATCCGGTCCACACGGCTGTCCTGGAAATGGTAAGGATTCGGCCTGGGTTGCTTCAGCCCAACCCATCACATCCCAGCAGGTGCACAGGTGCACATGTGCGCAGGAGGAGGCGGTTGCATGCGTGCAAGGCCCATCCCATGCCATCCTGGCAGATGCATGTGCGTACAGGAGGTGGGCGCACATGAGCACACCAAGATGGGGTAAGCTGGGTCTATACTCTTGTGTGCTCACCGCTTCCTGTGTACATGCATGCTCATTGGGCTGGGCTGAGCTGAGCTGAACTGAGCTGAAGCAATGAGGACTGGTCCCTTACCATTTCCGGGATAGCCGCAGTTACCAGGCTTTCAGATTTGTATGTGCGGGGAGGGAGGTGTCCAGCAGCAGGGACTCTGCAGCTGGTCCTCCAAGAAACAGGCATGGGGGCGGCAGTGGCAGCACCAGCAGCAGGCAGAGTCAGGGGGGAGGTACGTGATGCGCACCATCAGACGTGCCTGCTTCCTCCATCCCATATGGCTGGGGCAGGCCGAACCATGTGCCACCACCAGGCACATCCAGCAGGCCGAACATGTGCCACCACCGAGGCTGCCAGCAGATCATGGAGGTCCATTAGACCATTGCTGTCACAGTCCGGAGCACGAGGCCCACCCAGCCCGAAGGAGGCAAAGTGCCAAGCTAGAAAGGCCAAGTAGAGATGGTGAAGCATGCCCATTCCCAGCAGGCAAAAGGTGGCCACTTTGAGTGGGGAAAGCTGGATCTCCATTGGCTGCCCAAGCCCAGCCAGGATCACATGCCTCCCCCTCCATCTTTTCTGGGGCCTGGGCAGCCAGGGTATCAATGGGGATCTGGCTTTCCCCACTTGTGGTGGCTGTTTTTTGCCTCCTGGGCCTGGGTGTGTCTTACCACCTCTACTCAACCTTTCTAGCTGGCCACTTCTTCTGGATGGGCAGGTTTGCTGAGTGGTGGCAGAGTTGGCACCCAGGAGCTGGCAGGGGTAGAAACCCCTGATGACTCGCCTCCTTCATCGAAGTTGCTCGGCAGGGAGACCCAAGCCCTGCCCTGCGAGGCAGCAGCTCCAGAGTGCTTTCGTGCTGCTACCCGAGCGACGCAGCTCCTTCAGATGGGGGCCCTGAGGCTGCGGTCCCTTCCCTGAACTGAAGGCAGCTTTCTGTCTTGCAGTCCCCTCACTGCATCTCTGTTCTGAGCTGAGGGTTGCAGCCAAATTCCCTGGTTGGCCGGCATTCTCAGAAGGTGCTGCTCAGCCATGGCACCAGGTAAGCAGTGGCGCAGCTTGGGAGTAACAGGGTTTCCCTCTGCACGAGTGGACAAGTCGGCAGGGTGCTACCCAAACCGGTGCACAGGGTTCAAAGGCCCTCTTCCTCCAGCCTTGGGACCGGCGTTGCTTCCTACCCTGCTCCCTGCCACGCTTCAGGGAAGCCTGGCTGGGTGCCACATGTTGCATCTGATAGTGGGCAGGTAGGCGGCCACACTCTTCCCTGCTTGCTGCCATGGTGAAGCACCCCTCTTGTGCACCTTGTGCACCTCGGCACCACTGTGGGCCACTGCAGTTGGGTACATGAGAGGAAAACACTCCACGCGGAGCCAAGGGCAAAACCCGTGAAGGGAACAAAGAGAAGATGACCAGTGGTGACCTGCTCTCCAACCGCAAGCCAAAAGAGATAGTGGGATGGAGTAAGCACGTCCAGCGGTCCACATCACATTCCTCCCCCCCCCGCCTCTGCTTGCTGATTTGATGGCTAGCCTGGTGCTGGCAGTGGGCTCCAGAGCAGCAGCATATGCCAGCTAAGGGGTCAGCAGGCTGCGTCTACAGCCAGAAACCATTTCGCCTGCATACAAAGGGCATCAAGCACATGATGGCTGATACAGCTGCCCAGCTGTAGCTGCCCTGCCCTGTGCTTGCCTCACCTCATCCTGCAGGACGAGCCTCCCCCCCACTGCCCCCCCCCACCAGAGACTCCTGGATTCCCTCCCCAACCCTGCCTGACCCCCACAGGCACTACCCATGTGAGCGATGGCAAGCAGACCATGCCCCCTGGCCACGCCCAGTCAGTCATGACTACCCTGGTCACGTCCCTTCCCCCCCCCCCCCCCCGGCCCACAGAAGACAACCACAATGCTGATCGACCCTCAATAAAATTGAGTTTGATACCCCTGGTTTACTCCTTTCTTCTATATGCAGTTCATAGACAAGTAGGAAATATCTACTTTCCTTTCTACTTCCACAAAGCTACTTTGCTTCTTAAAAACATATTAAAACTTTGATATAAATAAGAGTCTGTATGGAAGATTGAAGTTGCTCTCCAGTCCTTCAAGAATTTTTACTTCATTAATTATCAAATGCTTCTGCTCTATACTGCCTAATTTTATAAATGCAATAGAATGGAAATGATCAAACACCACTTTTCTCCTATGCTTAATCAATATTTCATTATCCTAGGATACTACTTACTGGAGTTATGTTAGCACCTTATATTATCCAATTTATAACCTATTCTCTTTGGTTGAATCTTCAATATGAAGAGATTCATCCTGGGCTTTATTTTGAGCCAGGGAAACAGTTTTTCAAAGGGACATCAGGACTTCTGGTTCTTAATAATACAGGTAAGAAGGCAAAACAGAATTTGAGACATTGACATGATATTCCTAATGGGGGTTAATTCTGTTGGCTCCTAAATTGGCTTGAGAACTTTCTCCTGAACACGAGCTGAAGAATAAAGTCAGAGATTTGTGAGACAGTTGGTGCCTTACTGAGTCTTTATAGCTAGCTTCAGAATGAAGGAGAAAGACCTAGCAGAATTCTAAGCTGAACTATCTCTGTTCAAATGCATTGCTAAATAATACCAGTTTTAAGAACTTTGGGCACAGCCTTATTTTAAAATGATTTGATTGGGAAAAAAATCAGGATGAAAGACAAGTGGGTCATGCTGGGAAATCCTACTCCTTTCTACCAGCCAAAGAGACAAAAGGGAAAAAAAGACAGAGAAGGGATTTAGGTGAAAAAAAGTTGAGTTCTTCAAGAAGATACCTGAAACAATGTTAACTCAGGTACAGCACAATAAATCTAAAAAGAGATTCCCTCCCATTCCTCACCCATTCCTTTTCTGAGCTAGGACACATTTAGATCCAAAACAGTTTCAACCATGTTTTAGCAATTTAGAATTCAACAGTTTGTTGGCTTAAAATATCTACAATGAATAAATACCAAGATTTATGAATTTCAAATTGGGAATCTCTCCCCTTAGTGCTAGTTTGCAAAACAGAAATTAAAAAAAGAGAGAAGCAGAAAATGGGTATACTGCTGCTGAGGTTAGTTCAACGAGCAAATTGTGCAATCTCTCGTATTCTTAAAAGGCATTAGGAAACCAGCATATCATTCATAAAATATTATATTAAGCAATATGGCCAATTGAATAACAACTAGAAAACTTCTCTAAAATTGTTCCTTCTAAAGTGGTAGATCTTCTTATAATGATTGGCACCCTCAGCACATTTAAGTTCCTAGAGACAATATCTGCTGAATTATATTATCATAAAGTCAGTATGTAAGAAATATGCCTTTATATGAGCTTCATTAAAGGGGATTACGTTGGCTGACAAATTTCACTCAGCAATGTTTGGAGGCCATGGTTTCCCATTCTAATGGCAGGTAAAGATATAATTTAATTTAAATTCTGTACTGCTCATTGCTTGGATGCTTTCTTTTTTGTTTATCCTGCAAATTCATTTTATCTTTTTTTTTCTTTTCCAGGTGGACAAATTGATAATTTTATCCAGGCACTGAACAATCAAAACATCTTGATGGACATCATCTCTGCTAACACAGTCAGTGACCAGCTGGTTCACAATGGGGCCATTAAAGTAGACCTTGAAAACAAGGTAACTATAAGTTCTTTTCCTCCTTTTTGAGACTAGACCAAGGAATCTAATATGACTGTCTGAGTATATTCAAGAAAGCACTGTGATACTTTAGTGGAGTCGTAATAACAGAAAAGGGGGGGGGACTACTTCTTCATCTAGAATCAAAAATGGATCCCAAATCCTAGAGCAGGAGTATCAAACTCAAGGACCATGGGTCCCAATTCTGGCCCGCGGGGTGCTTAAATCTGGTCCACAGGGCCAGCCTGGAAATAGGAAAGGACCAGTGTGTGGTGCCTCTGCCAGCCAAAATGGGATGTGGGGGAGCCACATGTGGCCTGGACATCCTCCTGCAATACTTTGCCGGGCAAAATGGGATGCGGGGTTGGCGTGTGGCCCCCACACAGTCTGTTTTTTGCCTGGATAGCCTCCTGCAACACTTTGGCAGCCAAAGCAGGGCATGGAAGTGGCCCCCTGCACCTGTTTTGGACAGCAAAGTGTTGCAGGAGACTGTCCAGGCCAAAAACAGGCCACACATGCCCCCCCCATGCCCCATTTTCCAGGCCAAAAACAGGCTGTGCGAGGGGGGGGGCATGCCCCATTTTGGCCAGCAAAGTGTTGCAGGAGACTATCCAGGCCAAAAACAGGTTACGTGCAGTCTCCTGTGCCCTGTTTTGGCCAGCAAAGTGCTGCAGGAGGTGTCCATCCCATTTCCCTCTCCCCCTCCCTGGCCAGCCCACGGAGGAGAACTACAATGCTGATCTGGCCATCGAAGAAATCCAGTTTGACATCTTTGTCCTATAGAGTTGCTAAAGAAACAGTAACTTCTTATCAAAAGGAATAGAGATATATAGTATTTCTACTAGGGGTACAAATGACATTGTATAGATGCAAAGAAGAATGTCATGTGGAGAATTATAGTTTTTTAATATGATGAATTTTTATTTTACTATGTTAAGAATGTGGATTTTTTTTAATGATCAAGACTTTTGGTTTCCATTCTAAAAAAATAATTTAAAACTCTATTAAATTTCTAATGACATTTCTGTGGGAAGGCTGTGTTTTGCTTTAATGGATGGTCATATCTAAGAAATAGCATACATATATCAGAGGTCCACACATATGGTCCACAGTGAATGGCCAGAGTAGCTGCTAAACTGAAACTTTTAATATGCCATAAGAAGAAAAGTATAAAATATGCCTAGAATAATCATAGTTACTAATTTTGTCCTGGTCCTGCCCATGTCTTTGTTATGATCTCACATACTTTGGGAGGAAATTAAGACTTCAGTTCAAGACCAAATTAGACCTTAGCTTGAAAAAGGTGCATTCATATGCACCTTTTTTGCCTTTTTTAAATTAGAAAAAAATCAAATGTTTTTTATTAGAAGTTAAGTTTGCAATTATGTAAATTACATTCTTTAGAACTGTTATTCTCCCAGCACTTTCTTCACTTGGGTCCCTTGTGTTCTGACTTTTTGCTTTGGTTCAGAAATACAGGTTCACACTTATGTGCCACATGGAGATAACTAACTGCTTTCCTGTGCTTGTCAACATCATCAGCAATGCATTTTTGCATATGCTTAATTCTACTGCCCATATTCGAACCTGGAATCATGTATTTGTCCAAGTAAGTATTCCAGAGGAATATCAAATGAAGGGTTATTTTGTGTGCAGGAAAACAGGGAAAATATTCCTGTTTACTTTCCAATATACTTTCCAATCAGAGGTGGGATTCAGCCGGTTCAGACCGGTTCGGGTGAACCGGTTGTTAAATTTTTGCACAGTTCGGTGAACTGGCTAATCGCATCACTAGCTGGCCCCTCACCTCCCCCCAGGGTTGCCATTCAGGGGAAGCTGCAGGGGCATGGCTGATCAGCTGGGAGATGGCAAATGGACCAGCCACACCGATCACCTGGGAGGCTTCCCCCACTGCAACCTGTTTTTGGCCTGGACAGCCTCCTGCAAGATCCTGCAGCAATCCCCATTCCCTCATTAACCTGCTTTCCAGCTCCATTCTCTGGCATGCAGGGCAACAAAAGACCATGTGACTACCAGTTTAAAAAAAAGTTCAGAGAGACCTTCCAAGATCTTTTTTTCCCTGAGAAGTTGGAAGGTCTGACTGAACTTTTTTTAAACTGGTAGTCACTTGGTCTTCTTTTGTTGCCCTGCATGCAGGAGAAAGAGCTGGAAAGCAGGTTAGTGAGGGAATGGTGTTGTTCTGGGATGGGGCGGAAGTGAGGATTTTGCATTATGATGGCTCTGGAATGAGGTGGAAGTGAGGATTTTGCATTATCATTGCTTTGGGATGGGGGGAAGTGAGAATTTTGCATTATCATTGCTCATAAGTAAGTAAGAACCTGTAAAAGAGGAATGGAAAAATCCTATATGTAGATCAGCATTTTTCAGTCTTGGCAAGTTTAAGATAGGTGAACTTCATGTTGCCTTGGGAATTCTGGGAATTGAAGTCCATGCCCTTAAAGTTGCCAAAGTTGAGAAGCAGGAGTCTACACTAGAGTTTAGGATTTTCCATTTCTCTTTTATTTGGAATTGGGTACAATTAAATAAATCAGTTGTGGTTTCTTTAACAAATAGTGATTAAAGCAATATGAACCATTACTGGACTTTTTGTGGGAAACTGAAATTAAAAGTTGATCTGGGCTTTGATGATTAGATATGGGATTATGGAAATAATGTAGACAAATATTAATCTTAGAGTAAGAGTTTGATATATTTTTTACTTATATCTGTACCAAAGAAAGTTGGAAGTCATACTTTTTCAGTTTTCCTTCTTTTCTTCTTTCTTACGCTTTCACTCTTTTTCTTTCCTGAGCCTTTTCTTTTTTCAAATCTGTTTTTTATTTGTTTATCCCTTAGCTTTGTATTTTTTTTTTTTTTGATGTATGAAGGATCAAATACTCAGCCATTATA
>WNWU01016862.1:0-16131 GCA_012654045.1 Ptyas mucosa | reverse complement strand
ATAGAATAGAATAGAATAGAATAGAATAGAATAGAATAGAATAGAATTCTTTATTGGCCAAGTGTGATTGGACACACAAGGAATTTGTCTTTGGTGTATACGCTCTCACTGTACATAAGGAGAATAAAATACATTCATCAAGAATAAAAAAATACAACACTTAGTGATAGTCAAAGTTACTAACAAGCTATCAACTAGGAAACAAATAAAAACAATATAAATTGAAAGATACAAGCAACGTTTATAGTAATAAGTGGGAAGAGATAGATACTAGTAAGGAAGAGAAGAATAATAGTAATACAGTCTTAGTAAATTATTTGACAGTGTTGTGGGAATTAGTTGTTAAGCAGAGTGATGGCATTTGGGAAAAAACTGTCCTTGTGTCTAGTTTTTTGGTGTGCAGTGCCCTGTAGTGTTTTTTTGAGGGTACAAGTTTTAACAATTTATGTCCAGGACGTGAGGGGACTGTAGATATTTTTACAGCCCTCTTTTTGACTCATGCAGTATACAGATCTTTATTTAATTATTTATAAATATATTTATAAATATAATTATTTATATAATTTAATTGGAAAATTCTCTATGTAATCTTTTTTACGAATGCTTACAGGTTTTGCATCCATATTCAAGTACAATGTATGTGAAAAGGAACACATGGAAAAGATTTGGGAAATAAGTGCTATCTGTCCACAATTCAATATTCAGTTTGAATTTTTAACAGTGAAAGAAAACTTAATGACATTTGCTAAAATAAAAGGAATACCATCTAATACTATAGAAAAAGAGGTAATAATGGATTCAGTTATATTCTGTTATCCTGCACAGATCTGTGTTGCACTAATGGTTATGTTCTACATTTTTCCTTTTTAGCTTCTTCCATTGCAGGACGTGTCTCCTTTAGATTTGATAACATTATTCTGTTCTGATTGTATTTAGCCAATCCTTTCTAGAAAACATGACTTATGCTTTGGAATCAGTAGGACAAATGTGTTGATAATCAACTTAATGGCAAGCCCTGGGGAAGTCAAGAGATTCAGGCACTGCAAATGAATATAAAGATTTATTGCAAGCTTAAGCTCTCTACAAGAATCTGACCAACTAACGGTCAAGGAAAATAAGCGGGAGATAAGAAAGGGATTCAAGATGGGCTGGACTTAGTTCTCTTGTGGGTGTGCAGGGACTAATGACTTATGACCCCTCCTTCAGGCTCAGCTTCATCATCTCCTACATTTAATTGCTTAACTGCTCAATTTTAAAACTATTTTTTCTGGATGTTATATTTACTGGCTGTCATAAATCTGGTATATTTTTTTAAAAAATTACTCCCATGTCTTTTACATACAAATGTTTGGAGCCTACTATGCTTTCCATTTCATTCTTCCAAGTTCTCTCTAAACTACAATATTCATCTGATTTTCCCCATGCTTGCTTATTTCCCTTTGATGAATATTTAAAACTTATTTATTTTATTTACCACCCCAAATTCCACAAAGCACTATTTGAAAAAAACCTGTAACAGACCACTTCTCTGCCAATTGAATCATGGGTTGTTAGCCAGTTGATAGGAAGACTGCCAGAAATGAAAATAAGATGAATAAGCCAAAACTTATTTTTAAACCTTGGGAAAGAAGCCAAGAGAATTCTGAAGTGCAGAATATAATTTGGCTTCTTCAGGAAAAGGATGTGCAAACTATGGCCATGTAAATTTCTGCCTGAACAAGTAAAAAAGATTAAACTTTCAGTGCTTGATATTGATTTACAATGAAATATTACTTACCTATTGGGAGATCAATACAATGAAAACATCCAAGCTAAATAGTCAACAAAATTTTCAGAAATGAGCAGCAACATAAATAAGATCCAAACATACATTAAAAACTAAATATATAAAATATATGGACATTTCTTTCATTCAGTTATGAGATTGAATTTCTAAGTAAGAAGTGCAAAATAATTGAAATTTATATTTTTTTATAGGTTGAAAAATTGTTGACACTCTTGGACATCAAAGCCATTCAAAATACCCAGGCTATCCATTTAAGTGGTGGACAAAAACGAAAATTATCTCTTGGGATTACACTTTTAGGAGAACCAAAGGTAAACCCACTATTAGGCAAAAAGTCCCATTCTACATATACCATTAAGTATGCTTTTTTTGACGAATGCAGTGCTTTCATCCTTACTGATGACTTGAATAGATAGTAATCATGGAAATCCCAAATTCTGATATGGTTTCCCTTTCTTTCAAATTTAGCTTCTCAACCCATTTTCTAATATTTTCTTGACTTTTGCAAGTTAAATGAAATTTGCAATAATTTTAATAGAATTATTTTCTATTATAAAAATAAAATCTTCTAAATGTTATTTCAAAAGCCATACAATTTTGCAACATTCTTGTGTCTTCATAATGAAAAACTGTACATCAACAATGAATGCTATGTGCTAATGTTTTAATGTGTTGAATTAAGATATGCAATCAAATGTCTACTGTAGGTATTATTATTAGATGAGCCAACTTCTGGATTGGATCCATATTCTAGACACCAAGTGTGGTCTCTCCTGAATGAACGCAAAGCAGATCGGGTCATTTTATTCACTACACAATTCATGGATGAAGCTGATATCCTTTCTGGTGAGCAGACCTCATACTGAAACAGATTAGAATGTGGGAACAGAGATGAACTATAGAAATAGTACTTATTGTAATTTTATTTCTTCAAAGACCATGCTTTCTCCTTCTGTTCTTATCCATCACTGTCAGCTGATCCATGTAACTTCTTAAATCCAGTCACATATATCACTATGCATCAGTCTGCTTCTCCTGTCAATTTCAGGATTTTCATGGATTGCAGCTGTTCCTCTCTCCCCTACTAAGCCCATTGAACCTCTTACTCAACCTTTTACTTTCAGCAACTTTTTAGATCCGTCAATGTTACTTCCTTTCTTGTTCATTGTATATTTCTTGTTCTTGTTCTTGTTCTTGTTCTTGTTCTTGTTCTTGTTCTTGTTCTTGTTCTTGTTCTTGTTCTTGTTCAGATAGAGGGAAATTTATTTATTTATGAACTTCTTACTGCTCATTACCCTGAGATGGATTCAACTCAAAAAGTACTAGAAGACCTCCAAAGTCCCTTCCACCCCTGTGATTCTATTCCCATTTCCATTTCAATGAAATCTCAAATAAAAGCATTTGGATGTGGATACATAAAAGTTACCGTTCTAGCCACTGTTGGCTCATTCTATCTTCAAGGTTCATGCTAGCTTGTCTACTTTTATTTTCCTCATTTCTTATGTCAGTAGGAATTAGTTGAATTCATAGGCCAGTCAGTATGAATATTTTATACCAAACCAGTGCTTTGTTTTCTGCATCGACTCCACTAAATCTCCAACAATTATATGTTTAATACTTTGAATTTGGCAAATAGAGCTTATTATCAAATGAGATAAACTAAAAAATGCTGTTTGCTCTTTACGTAGACCGGAAAGCTATTATCTCAGATGGGAGGCTGCAATGTGTTGGTTCATCCCTGTTCTTGAAGAAAAAATGGGGCATTGGCTATCATTTAAGGTACTAGTATTATGTTAGTGTTATGGATATATTTTCATTGTAGTTTAAAAGCTTAATATTAATTCTATGCTGGAATATTTAATCCATTCTTTCAGTCCCTCGTTTGTTCTTTTCAGGTTTACACCTTGCTTTTCTATTTGAAATACAAACAATTGAGGCAATTTAACCAAATGCAAAAACGAATCTCAATAATGAAGTCCATTTAAAAGTAACATTTAAAAAACAACAAATAAACAATTTTATAGAATCATATACAGAATAAAAATAGTGAAATCATAAATATATTTAAAGTTTGTTTGAATGTGTGCTTGAACTGTAAGAGAGAAAGACACTGAGAAGCATATATGAAGAGGGAGTTTGGAGTTCCTGCTAGCCATAAAAATTGAATGTGTGCAGAAATGTACAGAAGGGCCTCACAAAGGCAAGAATTCAAAACAGAGCTGTTCAATTTGATTGGGGGACAAAACTGTCCTGCTATTTATTTCATAGCTTTATAGCCACATTTTGAAAGCTATATAATAAAGTTGGGAAAAGTGCAAAAGAGGACAACTAGAAATGTCTGTTTCTGTGTGTCAAGCATCATTTTAAGATTTGGCTAGAATGTAAAGTACTCTATATTGGAAAAAAGGCAACTCAGGGATTTAACATTATGAATGGCACAGAAGGCATGGACTGGAAAAGTTTGATCCATTGATAAACACTAGGACTGAAAGTGAGTGGAAGAGATTTTAGAACAGATAGTGCATCATTAACCTGTGGCATTAATTCTTATAACATATGATGATGGCTCTTAATTTGGATGGCTTTACAAAAGGAATAGATGAATTCATGGAGGAAAGGTCTACGAAGAGCTATTAATTCTACACGTTCATTATTGCCCCCAAATATCATTGGGAATAGAACAATGTCCACCTACTACTTGCAAAACTCCCAGAAATCCCTGATCAGCTGTTATGGGAAACAATATTGGACTATGGATGTCTTGATCCAACAGGATTATTCATTTTATAAAATTAATGTAAGAAGATGAGTCATTATTTAAAATTATTTTAAGAATCCAGTATTTTTGAATTCCAATATAAATACACTTTAACATACCCTTCCTTCAAGGTGAAATTTCCCTTTCATATTTCCCAAATATTTTGAGGAAGTTCTTATTATATATGCCCCAATCAAATCTGGTTTAGCAAGAGCAAGAGCATTTAGATTTATATACCGCTTCGCAGTGCTTTACAGCCCTCTCTAAGTGGTTTACAGAGTCAGCCTATTGCCCCCAACAATTTGGGTCCTCATTTTATCCACCTCAGAAGAATGGAAGGCTGAATCAACCTTGAGCCTGGTGAGATTTGAACTACCAAATTGCACGCAGCCGGCAGGCAGCAGAAGTAGTCTGCAGTACAGTACTCTAAGGAGGAAAGACGGTGCATTGCACTCTAAGGCAATGGTAAAATAGATTATAGTCTATTTTATTTAAAAATTGTTTTAATTGTAGCAAGTCAGCTCTAGTATCAGCACTGTTGCTTTATGGAAGTTTAGGATGATTGAGATAAGCTGAAATGTGGTTTTTAATTAGAAGGATTCATTGAATATTCTGAATAAATTAATTGGATGTTGCTCTTGACCTAAATTGTTATTTGATATGAATAGGATGCATACAAACGAGTTTTGTGACTTTGAGAGAATAACATCACTGGTCAAACACCACATCCCTGCTGCAAAAAAATCAGGACAACATGAAAATGAGCTGAGCTATACCCTGCCCTTACAAAATGTGGATAAGTTTTCAGGTAATTTTCAAACTGTATAAATAAAATGAATTTAGCTGCTGTTTCCTAAAGTATCCAAACAGTTGAGATCATATGAAACATGCTTTCCTGGACAACAGAGAAAGGTTGTTTAATATTATTTTCCTACCATACAGGATGAAATTTTGTATTACCCTATGTTCGATCCTTTGAGTTATATACGTATTAAAACATAATAAAAACCATTTAAAAATCAAATTCATAATTAACATTTCATATGATTAAGCACATGAAAACGGAGAACCAAATAATTTAATCATCTGCTCTTTAATAAAGCGAATATAAGACACATCTTTCACAAACAAAAGCCATTATCATTAAATGACAGTAAAATGAAGAGATCACAATTCTAACTTTGATTAATAAGACCTATGACAATAAAATGTCTTCATCCAGATAGCAATACAAATTTGTACATAACCATGCTTTCAATTTATAATATATGGTGAATGCAACATATTTTTTGTGTCAGAGTATATTTTTTCTCTTTTATCAATTTATATACTATGGTTACAGAGAACAATGTTTTATTTCACTATTAGAGAATTAACATTACAGCATATATATTTATATCATATATACGTTAAAATAATAATAATGACAGATTCCCTAACAGTCTAAAGAAGCAATAGAAAAATAGAGTGAATTGACTTAAATTGAATTTTCAAAGGGAGTAAAATGTATTCCACCCCAGGCTCAGTTTAAATTAATATTTGGCGGATCACCTGCGGTCAGCAACAGCTCCCCATCGCCCCATATGCTCACATAGAGAGGGCCTGCTTGGGGTCCCATCAGCCAAACAATGTCGGCTGATGGCCCCTAGGGAGCGAGCCTTCTCTGTGGGTGCACCTACCCTCTGGAACCAGCTCCCCTTGAGCTCCGGGTAGCCCCCGACCTTCGCTCCTTCCGCCGTGACCTTAAAACATGGCTGTTTCGCCAAGCTGGCCTGGACTGAACGGGGTTTTAATGGGAATTTTAGCTTAATTGTTTTAGTTTTATTGTTGAATTTTAATTGGATTTGTTGTTTATTGCTGTGAGCTGCCCTGAGTCCTTGTGGAGAAAGGGCAGCATGTAAGTCCGATTATAAATAAATAAATTTTATATATATATATATATATATATATATATATATATATATATATATGTGTGTGTGTGTGTGTGTGTGTATATATATATATATATATATATATATATATATATATATATATATTCCACATACTGAACTGTTTTTAGTGATCTACTAATATAAATTTGCTTTGGAGGCAATGAATATATTAAATAATACAATTATTTCAATAGCTTTTCTTTTAAAAATGCCAGCATATTACCTAATGTTCATTTCACAATCCTTTGATGAAATAAGTTTTTGTGCTAAATTAACCAGCATACTTCTTATTAAATTAGGCTGCTTTTTAGATAATCACTGTCCATTAATTAGTAAATAAAATTTTTAGTCTCTTTTTCTGTCCTGGGCAAAAGTGTCCCTCTTGCAATTATTTCCAGTTTTTCCAAGATACAGAGTTATCTTTTGGTTTAGTCGCTTCATAAACAAAGAATAGTATTTTTTTTTAAAAAAATGATTCTGTAGGTAGAGTGAAATAAACCACAGTTCTTAAATGAACGTTGCCTTCATTGGATTGTTTTTATGTTTCTGAAATGGTGTTACTTTCGATATATCAATTTAACTTTCTCAATCAGATTATAGCTGGCTTTTATAGGCTCAGGAGGTAAAAAATTAAAAGCAAATCTTAAGAACAGTTCACCTAAATTTTCACTTTCTTTCAATTAAATGAAATTACACAAAATTCCAATGGGTATTTGCCCCTTTTCTTTAAGCTGAAAGGATATATCAATTTGGTATGTGTTTTCCCTTGCTCAACACATAGATTTGTTCAATGATATGGATCATCAGAAAAACCTAGGGCTCATTAATTATGGAGTTACCATGACGACTTTGGAAGACGTCTTCTTGAGGCTAGAAGGAAATGAAAATATAAAGGAAGAAGGTAAAGTATTGGTTTCAATACTGTATTATTTTCAGGCTTCCTTCTGAGAAAACTGTGTGTTTGGAGTGATAACTATGGAGCGGGATTTTCATTGTTTTCTTCTACCATTTCTGAAGACCCAAAGGAAGGTGCTAGACTGATCTTTTGGTAACAGAGGATGTAGCCAGCAGGAAGAATAGGACGTGAGAAGAGGAAAGAGCAAACATGGATAAACAAGAAGATTTTCCCTCAGCTGAAATAAAAATATTGTTTTGACTTTTAAAATGGTTTTAGATTATGGAATTCTCCATGGAAGGGAAGCGGCAGGAAAAGATGAAATGGAAGAGGATCAGCTGTTGCTCTCAGACACGGGAAAGGTGACCGTGAAAGGCACAGAGCTCTGGAGACAACAAGTTTATGCCATTGCAAGAATGCACTTTCTAAACCTCAAGAGAGAGCGCAAAATATGGGGAGCCTTGTGAGTGCCTTTTTTAAAAAATGATTTATCAATTTTATCTTTAATACAAAAAGACTAGTATGGAAGATTAGATCATAGGAGGGGTGAAATCCACCAAATTCTGACAGGTTCTGGAGATCCGGCAGCAGAAATTTTGAGTAGTTTGGAGAACCGGCAAATACCACCTCTGGCTGGCCCCAGAGTGGGGTGAGAATGGAGATTTTGCAATGTCCTTCCCCCAGGAGTGGGGAGAGAATGGGGATTTTGCAGTATCCTTCCCCTGGAGTGGGGTGGGAATGGAGATTTTGCAGTATCCTTCCCCTGCCACACTCACCAAGCCACGCCCACCAAGCCATGCCCACAGAACCAGTAGTAAAAAAAAATTGCATTTCACCACTGGATCATAGACTGTGATCATAGAGTAAATTTGCCTCTGCTAACCGTGAATAAGCTAAAGAAAAAACAGGTTTTAGTAACACTTCAAAGTTGCAAACCTATAGTGGTTAGGAACAAAATTCAAGAGAACATAATGATATTTCACATTTCTCCTTCCAAGTTTGGAAAGAAAACAATGATCTCAGATAGGGGACACTAATTCAATAATTCCAGCTACTTCATTTCCCTTGCTATGCTTCCAAACTACACCAGCACTTATTCTACCCCAGCCTAGAGCTGGCATATTTATATTGCTTCTTCTTGCTCGTCAGGGAAGGAAATCATTTAAAGCAAATCCAGCAACTAGGAGTGAGGCAAGATCATTCAGTTCTGCCAAAATCAGAAATTTCAATAGTTTCATCATTCAATCTTTCCATGACAACAGATCAGTTCCTGTCCATGCCTTATGTTGGTTGTTTCTCTTTTTTTTTTCAATTTAGAAAAGTATCTTTTGTGTTAATATAAAATAATTTCAAAACCTCTGAAATGCCATAGTAGCACTTGGGTAGATAATATTATTTTGAGATTTTGAAAATATAGTATTTATTCTATAGATGCAGGTAGTCCTTGACTTACAACAGTTCATTGAGTGACCGTTCAAAGTTACATCATCATTGAAAAAAGTGACAGGATCATTTTTCACACTTATAACCATGGCAGCATCCCCCATGGTCACATGACCAAATTCAGACAGTTGGCAACTGACGCGATTTATGAGGGTTGCACTGTCTCGGGATCATGTGATCATCTTTTATGAACTTCTGACAAGCAAAGTCAATGATTAAATCAGACTATCTTAACAACTGCCTTGATTCACTTAACAACTGTGGCAAGAAAGGTTGTAAAATGGGCAAACCTTAACCAATGTCTCACTTAACAACACACATTTTGGGCTCAATTGTGGTCGTAAATCGAAGACTAACTGTACTTAATTATGAATAGAATATTCATTCAATGAAGTTCCCCAGGAGATTACTGTAGTGCAAATAGGTCTGACCAAAGTAATGTTTAGGATTAGTTTACTGCAGGGGTGTCAAACTCAAGGTCCATGGGCCGGATCCGGCCCGTGATATGGTCAGATCCGGTCCACACGGCTGTCCTGGAAATGGTAAGGATTCGGCCTGGGTTGCTTCAGCCCAACCCATCACATCCCAGCAGGTGCACAGGTGCACATGTGCGCAGGAGGAGGCGGTTGCATGCGTGCAAGGCCCATCCCATGCCATCCTGGCAGATGCATGTGCGTACAGGAGGTGGGCGCACATGAGCACACCAAGATGGGGTAAGCTGGGTCTATACTCTTGTGTGCTCACCGCTTCCTGTGTACATGCATGCTCATTGGGCTGGGCTGAGCTGAGCTGAACTGAGCTGAAGCAATGAGGACTGGTCCCTTACCATTTCCGGGATAGCCGCAGTTACCAGGCTTTCAGATTTGTATGTGCGGGGAGGGAGGTGTCCAGCAGCAGGGACTCTGCAGCTGGTCCTCCAAGAAACAGGCATGGGGGCGGCAGTGGCAGCACCAGCAGCAGGCAGAGTCAGGGGGGAGGTACGTGATGCGCACCATCAGACGTGCCTGCTTCCTCCATCCCATATGGCTGGGGCAGGCCGAACCATGTGCCACCACCAGGCACATCCAGCAGGCCGAACATGTGCCACCACCGAGGCTGCCAGCAGATCATGGAGGTCCATTAGACCATTGCTGTCACAGTCCGGAGCACGAGGCCCACCCAGCCCGAAGGAGGCAAAGTGCCAAGCTAGAAAGGCCAAGTAGAGATGGTGAAGCATGCCCATTCCCAGCAGGCAAAAGGTGGCCACTTTGAGTGGGGAAAGCTGGATCTCCATTGGCTGCCCAAGCCCAGCCAGGATCACATGCCTCCCCCTCCATCTTTTCTGGGGCCTGGGCAGCCAGGGTATCAATGGGGATCTGGCTTTCCCCACTTGTGGTGGCTGTTTTTTGCCTCCTGGGCCTGGGTGTGTCTTACCACCTCTACTCAACCTTTCTAGCTGGCCACTTCTTCTGGATGGGCAGGTTTGCTGAGTGGTGGCAGAGTTGGCACCCAGGAGCTGGCAGGGGTAGAAACCCCTGATGACTCGCCTCCTTCATCGAAGTTGCTCGGCAGGGAGACCCAAGCCCTGCCCTGCGAGGCAGCAGCTCCAGAGTGCTTTCGTGCTGCTACCCGAGCGACGCAGCTCCTTCAGATGGGGGCCCTGAGGCTGCGGTCCCTTCCCTGAACTGAAGGCAGCTTTCTGTCTTGCAGTCCCCTCACTGCATCTCTGTTCTGAGCTGAGGGTTGCAGCCAAATTCCCTGGTTGGCCGGCATTCTCAGAAGGTGCTGCTCAGCCATGGCACCAGGTAAGCAGTGGCGCAGCTTGGGAGTAACAGGGTTTCCCTCTGCACGAGTGGACAAGTCGGCAGGGTGCTACCCAAACCGGTGCACAGGGTTCAAAGGCCCTCTTCCTCCAGCCTTGGGACCGGCGTTGCTTCCTACCCTGCTCCCTGCCACGCTTCAGGGAAGCCTGGCTGGGTGCCACATGTTGCATCTGATAGTGGGCAGGTAGGCGGCCACACTCTTCCCTGCTTGCTGCCATGGTGAAGCACCCCTCTTGTGCACCTTGTGCACCTCGGCACCACTGTGGGCCACTGCAGTTGGGTACATGAGAGGAAAACACTCCACGCGGAGCCAAGGGCAAAACCCGTGAAGGGAACAAAGAGAAGATGACCAGTGGTGACCTGCTCTCCAACCGCAAGCCAAAAGAGATAGTGGGATGGAGTAAGCACGTCCAGCGGTCCACATCACATTCCTCCCCCCCCCGCCTCTGCTTGCTGATTTGATGGCTAGCCTGGTGCTGGCAGTGGGCTCCAGAGCAGCAGCATATGCCAGCTAAGGGGTCAGCAGGCTGCGTCTACAGCCAGAAACCATTTCGCCTGCATACAAAGGGCATCAAGCACATGATGGCTGATACAGCTGCCCAGCTGTAGCTGCCCTGCCCTGTGCTTGCCTCACCTCATCCTGCAGGACGAGCCTCCCCCCCACTGCCCCCCCCCACCAGAGACTCCTGGATTCCCTCCCCAACCCTGCCTGACCCCCACAGGCACTACCCATGTGAGCGATGGCAAGCAGACCATGCCCCCTGGCCACGCCCAGTCAGTCATGACTACCCTGGTCACGTCCCTTCCCCCCCCCCCCCCCCGGCCCACAGAAGACAACCACAATGCTGATCGACCCTCAATAAAATTGAGTTTGATACCCCTGGTTTACTCCTTTCTTCTATATGCAGTTCATAGACAAGTAGGAAATATCTACTTTCCTTTCTACTTCCACAAAGCTACTTTGCTTCTTAAAAACATATTAAAACTTTGATATAAATAAGAGTCTGTATGGAAGATTGAAGTTGCTCTCCAGTCCTTCAAGAATTTTTACTTCATTAATTATCAAATGCTTCTGCTCTATACTGCCTAATTTTATAAATGCAATAGAATGGAAATGATCAAACACCACTTTTCTCCTATGCTTAATCAATATTTCATTATCCTAGGATACTACTTACTGGAGTTATGTTAGCACCTTATATTATCCAATTTATAACCTATTCTCTTTGGTTGAATCTTCAATATGAAGAGATTCATCCTGGGCTTTATTTTGAGCCAGGGAAACAGTTTTTCAAAGGGACATCAGGACTTCTGGTTCTTAATAATACAGGTAAGAAGGCAAAACAGAATTTGAGACATTGACATGATATTCCTAATGGGGGTTAATTCTGTTGGCTCCTAAATTGGCTTGAGAACTTTCTCCTGAACACGAGCTGAAGAATAAAGTCAGAGATTTGTGAGACAGTTGGTGCCTTACTGAGTCTTTATAGCTAGCTTCAGAATGAAGGAGAAAGACCTAGCAGAATTCTAAGCTGAACTATCTCTGTTCAAATGCATTGCTAAATAATACCAGTTTTAAGAACTTTGGGCACAGCCTTATTTTAAAATGATTTGATTGGGAAAAAAATCAGGATGAAAGACAAGTGGGTCATGCTGGGAAATCCTACTCCTTTCTACCAGCCAAAGAGACAAAAGGGAAAAAAAGACAGAGAAGGGATTTAGGTGAAAAAAAGTTGAGTTCTTCAAGAAGATACCTGAAACAATGTTAACTCAGGTACAGCACAATAAATCTAAAAAGAGATTCCCTCCCATTCCTCACCCATTCCTTTTCTGAGCTAGGACACATTTAGATCCAAAACAGTTTCAACCATGTTTTAGCAATTTAGAATTCAACAGTTTGTTGGCTTAAAATATCTACAATGAATAAATACCAAGATTTATGAATTTCAAATTGGGAATCTCTCCCCTTAGTGCTAGTTTGCAAAACAGAAATTAAAAAAAGAGAGAAGCAGAAAATGGGTATACTGCTGCTGAGGTTAGTTCAACGAGCAAATTGTGCAATCTCTCGTATTCTTAAAAGGCATTAGGAAACCAGCATATCATTCATAAAATATTATATTAAGCAATATGGCCAATTGAATAACAACTAGAAAACTTCTCTAAAATTGTTCCTTCTAAAGTGGTAGATCTTCTTATAATGATTGGCACCCTCAGCACATTTAAGTTCCTAGAGACAATATCTGCTGAATTATATTATCATAAAGTCAGTATGTAAGAAATATGCCTTTATATGAGCTTCATTAAAGGGGATTACGTTGGCTGACAAATTTCACTCAGCAATGTTTGGAGGCCATGGTTTCCCATTCTAATGGCAGGTAAAGATATAATTTAATTTAAATTCTGTACTGCTCATTGCTTGGATGCTTTCTTTTTTGTTTATCCTGCAAATTCATTTTATCTTTTTTTTTCTTTTCCAGGTGGACAAATTGATAATTTTATCCAGGCACTGAACAATCAAAACATCTTGATGGACATCATCTCTGCTAACACAGTCAGTGACCAGCTGGTTCACAATGGGGCCATTAAAGTAGACCTTGAAAACAAGGTAACTATAAGTTCTTTTCCTCCTTTTTGAGACTAGACCAAGGAATCTAATATGACTGTCTGAGTATATTCAAGAAAGCACTGTGATACTTTAGTGGAGTCGTAATAACAGAAAAGGGGGGGGGACTACTTCTTCATCTAGAATCAAAAATGGATCCCAAATCCTAGAGCAGGAGTATCAAACTCAAGGACCATGGGTCCCAATTCTGGCCCGCGGGGTGCTTAAATCTGGTCCACAGGGCCAGCCTGGAAATAGGAAAGGACCAGTGTGTGGTGCCTCTGCCAGCCAAAATGGGATGTGGGGGAGCCACATGTGGCCTGGACATCCTCCTGCAATACTTTGCCGGGCAAAATGGGATGCGGGGTTGGCGTGTGGCCCCCACACAGTCTGTTTTTTGCCTGGATAGCCTCCTGCAACACTTTGGCAGCCAAAGCAGGGCATGGAAGTGGCCCCCTGCACCTGTTTTGGACAGCAAAGTGTTGCAGGAGACTGTCCAGGCCAAAAACAGGCCACACATGCCCCCCCCATGCCCCATTTTCCAGGCCAAAAACAGGCTGTGCGAGGGGGGGGGCATGCCCCATTTTGGCCAGCAAAGTGTTGCAGGAGACTATCCAGGCCAAAAACAGGTTACGTGCAGTCTCCTGTGCCCTGTTTTGGCCAGCAAAGTGCTGCAGGAGGTGTCCATCCCATTTCCCTCTCCCCCTCCCTGGCCAGCCCACGGAGGAGAACTACAATGCTGATCTGGCCATCGAAGAAATCCAGTTTGACATCTTTGTCCTATAGAGTTGCTAAAGAAACAGTAACTTCTTATCAAAAGGAATAGAGATATATAGTATTTCTACTAGGGGTACAAATGACATTGTATAGATGCAAAGAAGAATGTCATGTGGAGAATTATAGTTTTTTAATATGATGAATTTTTATTTTACTATGTTAAGAATGTGGATTTTTTTTAATGATCAAGACTTTTGGTTTCCATTCTAAAAAAATAATTTAAAACTCTATTAAATTTCTAATGACATTTCTGTGGGAAGGCTGTGTTTTGCTTTAATGGATGGTCATATCTAAGAAATAGCATACATATATCAGAGGTCCACACATATGGTCCACAGTGAATGGCCAGAGTAGCTGCTAAACTGAAACTTTTAATATGCCATAAGAAGAAAAGTATAAAATATGCCTAGAATAATCATAGTTACTAATTTTGTCCTGGTCCTGCCCATGTCTTTGTTATGATCTCACATACTTTGGGAGGAAATTAAGACTTCAGTTCAAGACCAAATTAGACCTTAGCTTGAAAAAGGTGCATTCATATGCACCTTTTTTGCCTTTTTTAAATTAGAAAAAAATCAAATGTTTTTTATTAGAAGTTAAGTTTGCAATTATGTAAATTACATTCTTTAGAACTGTTATTCTCCCAGCACTTTCTTCACTTGGGTCCCTTGTGTTCTGACTTTTTGCTTTGGTTCAGAAATACAGGTTCACACTTATGTGCCACATGGAGATAACTAACTGCTTTCCTGTGCTTGTCAACATCATCAGCAATGCATTTTTGCATATGCTTAATTCTACTGCCCATATTCGAACCTGGAATCATGTATTTGTCCAAGTAAGTATTCCAGAGGAATATCAAATGAAGGGTTATTTTGTGTGCAGGAAAACAGGGAAAATATTCCTGTTTACTTTCCAATATACTTTCCAATCAGAGGTGGGATTCAGCCGGTTCAGACCGGTTCGGGTGAACCGGTTGTTAAATTTTTGCACAGTTCGGTGAACTGGCTAATCGCATCACTAGCTGGCCCCTCACCTCCCCCCAGGGTTGCCATTCAGGGGAAGCTGCAGGGGCATGGCTGATCAGCTGGGAGATGGCAAATGGACCAGCCACACCGATCACCTGGGAGGCTTCCCCCACTGCAACCTGTTTTTGGCCTGGACAGCCTCCTGCAAGATCCTGCAGCAATCCCCATTCCCTCATTAACCTGCTTTCCAGCTCCATTCTCTGGCATGCAGGGCAACAAAAGACCATGTGACTACCAGTTTAAAAAAAAGTTCAGAGAGACCTTCCAAGATCTTTTTTTCCCTGAGAAGTTGGAAGGTCTGACTGAACTTTTTTTAAACTGGTAGTCACTTGGTCTTCTTTTGTTGCCCTGCATGCAGGAGAAAGAGCTGGAAAGCAGGTTAGTGAGGGAATGGTGTTGTTCTGGGATGGGGCGGAAGTGAGGATTTTGCATTATGATGGCTCTGGAATGAGGTGGAAGTGAGGATTTTGCATTATCATTGCTTTGGGATGGGGGGAAGTGAGAATTTTGCATTATCATTGCTCATAAGTAAGTAAGAACCTGTAAAAGAGGAATGGAAAAATCCTATATGTAGATCAGCATTTTTCAGTCTTGGCAAGTTTAAGATAGGTGAACTTCATGTTGCCTTGGGAATTCTGGGAATTGAAGTCCATGCCCTTAAAGTTGCCAAAGTTGAGAAGCAGGAGTCTACACTAGAGTTTAGGATTTTCCATTTCTCTTTTATTTGGAATTGGGTACAATTAAATAAATCAGTTGTGGTTTCTTTAACAAATAGTGATTAAAGCAATATGAACCATTACTGGACTTTTTGTGGGAAACTGAAATTAAAAGTTGATCTGGGCTTTGATGATTAGATATGGGATTATGGAAATAATGTAGACAAATATTAATCTTAGAGTAAGAGTTTGATATATTTTTTACTTATATCTGTACCAAAGAAAGTTGGAAGTCATACTTTTTCAGTTTTCCTTCTTTTCTTCTTTCTTACGCTTTCACTCTTTTTCTTTCCTGAGCCTTTTCTTTTTTCAAATCTGTTTTTTATTTGTTTATCCCTTAGCTTTGTATTTTTTTTTTTTTTTGATGTATGAAGGATCAAATACTCAGCCATTATA
>WNWU01016860.1:0-11400 GCA_012654045.1 Ptyas mucosa | reverse complement strand
GCCCCTGCATGTGCCCTGCCCCCTGCACGTGTGTGTGTGACCCCCCCGCATGCACCCCACCCCTGCGCATGCTCAGCAGAGACCCAACAACCATGCGTGAACTGGGGCGACGGCTCACATGCCCACAGAGAGGGTGCAGCATGCCACCTGTGGCACGTGTGCCATAGGTTTGCCATCAAACTCACCACATCATGTTGCCATCACATGACGCATCATGATGATTTTCCCTTGACGGAGCTGGGGTGGGCGTGGCCTGCATGTGACGCATCCGGCCCGTGGGCCACCTGTTTGACACCTCCGGTCTCGGGTTACCACAGCCGATTCGCCACGGGAGAACTCTGCAGAACCAACTTGCTGTGGCCAACTCATCGCAGGACAAGAGTTACCCTAATGTCGAAGAAACGGTGGAAGAGAATGATTAAAGATGATTCTCATTAAAGGAGGGACAAAATGACGTGTGAATAACAAAAAATAGAATATTTTTAAAATTATTTTAAATAATTCAGTTGAATTGTTGAATTATCCTGCAGAGTGTGAGTTGACCATGGCAAATTGGATGTGTCAAGTTGGCCATGGTGAGTTGGCACTGGAGAATTGACCGCAACAGGTTGTCCCTTTCTGGTGCCGCAGCAGAGAAGGTTCTTCTCTTGGATCCTGACAGTCGGAGCTCTTTCACCAGCAGGTTCCGTAGTAGGACCTCTCTGCCGGCATGAGAAGGACAGACTTGTCCTAGTGGGATGAGACAATTCATCGGGTAGCCTGGGCCTATGCCATTAAGGGCTTTAAAGGTCATGACCAATATCTTGAACGGCATGTGGAAGCTCCTATGGGCCCTGCAGACTGTTCTCATGGCCAAGCTTTGCACCAGCCATCCAGAATGGATTTCAAGGGCAGCCCCGTGAAGAGCAGGTGTCAGTAATCCAGATGAGAGACGACTAGGGCTTGAGTCTTTTGTGGAGCTCTGGTTTGCTCACCAGCTGCGACCTTTCTTGGATTCATGATCCAAGAAAGGTCGCAGCTGGTGCGCAAACCAGAGCTGCACAAAAGTTCTTGTCACACCTGCGACCTGCTCTTTGATCAGGAGACATGAGCCCAGGAGAACTCCTGGATGGTGAACTGGGTCTGGACGGGGGAGTGCAACCCCATCCAGAACTAAGAATGACAAAGACTCAGATCCTGAAGTTCCATGCACCCAAAGCCAAGAATTAGAATGGAATGGCGCTGGAAGGGACCTTGGAGGTCTTCTAGTCCAGCCCCCTGCTCAAGCAGGAGAACCTATACCATTTATTTATTTATTTGTATCCTGCCTTTATTATTTCCACAAATAACCCAAGTTGGTGAACATATTCAACACAACTTCCTCCTCCTATTTTCCCCACAACAAAAACCCTGGGAGTGGAAGAGGACAATTAACTACGGGCACATGTCTGCACCCAGTTCACTATGGGCCTCCCGCTGCAGCCAATGCATCGTGGGTGTTTATCCTCAGCTGGCCCTCTGCTGGCATTCCCCGCCCCACTAGTCAACTGTCAGTGGTTCCCTATCCTGTCATCTTGGGTGATTCACAGAGGGACAGTTGTCCTCAGCCAATTGGCTGCATAGGACAAATAGCTGGGCGGGGCAACTGGGCCACTTCTCTATACCAGGCATTCATTCCCAGCAGGGGTGAAATGTTCCCGGTTTGGACCGGATCGCCCGATTCGGTAGCGATGGAGGCGGGTAGTTCGGAGAACCAGTAGCAAAAATCCCTCTCTCCCTCCATACCCAGCTGAGCCGCACGATCATCAGAGGCTTTTTTTAATTTTTTTTTTTATTGAAAAAGTTTTAAAAGTTTTACATACATTTCCCACCCCTCCCCAACCACCCCCCGACTTCCCAGAGCAAATACAAAATACAAAATACAGCTTAAATCCCCTAAATTCAACTCCATCTCTCACTTATCATAATCATTAAACAAATAAATAGAAAGAAAGCAAGTCTTCTCTCTTCTTATTCCATCTAGTTTAACAGAATTAGTATCCATTTATAATTGCAGCAGTTAATAAAACAGTTAAATATTACCTAATTAAACCTATCATTACTCAATTTAACTAATACATACTTAGCAGATTATTAAATCTATACAGTTTAACAAGAAATTTTATAACTTCTTTCATTGAAAACAAAAAAAAACTTCATTCAAAAACCCCAAATTTAAAGTAAAATATTATATAAACTCTTCCGTCCTCCACTTTTAAACCATTAAGGTCCAATTATAGTTAAAACACTTAAAAAAACATTTTCTAACTAAAAAGTAGTAATCAAACCTCTTATTAATTTATCATACATATTAACAAATCAACTAAAAACATCATTTAATAGCTATATCAAACATTTGAATTCTTCATACTAGATTAAACCAATTGTTAATCTTCTTATGTTCACATCTTCCAACAGCGTGTAGAATGTCTTCATTTGCGTCTACCCACCTAAATAAAAATTGCTTCTTTATATTAAAAAAACCCCTGAGTGACTTTGTAATTGTATATCAAATAGTATCCATCAAATCCAGCCAAAAATTAGATTAATAAGTTCATCAGACGTATTAGGGAAACCACCAGATCAGCTGCAATTGCCCTAGACCTATAGTCCTTTTGCCTTATATTTATTACCTTCAAACAAAAAAACTCCAATTTACTATATTCAATAAAACTTCTGCAATTACAATTAAGTCCAAATTTATTACAGTCCTTAATAAAATATTCCAAATCACTCAGGTCAAGGATTATTTCACAACCACACACCAGCATTGCAGTGATCTGTTTATTCTTCTCAAAATATTCCAATACTGCTGTAGGTTACCTCCTCATCATCGCTCATCACTTAATTAACTGGCATTAAGCTGTTGGATGTTTTCTTCCAAAAGTTCAGAATCTTTAAACACTTAAACAATACTTTTTAAGGACCATCATCTCATCAAGCAGGGTTATTTTCCTTGTCTCCAGTCTTTCTTCTTCTCCTTTTTGCGAACTCTTTTCTTCACTCTGATTCCTCTGGCTTGTTTAGCTCCAATATAATCTTGCATTTTTTGGGATTGCATATTATAAATTTTTTGCAAAAGTATAACTTCTTCTGAAAGCAGCTCTTTAACTGCAGGTTGGACTTTGTAACAAAGAATTCGTATAGCCAAAGTCTCATCAGCTCCCAAAATTTCTTGCTCCTTATTCTGCAAAGCATCCATTTTGCTCTCCAAAAATACTGTAGGCTGTTGTTGTTGTTCTTTTCCTTCTCCCAGCTCTTCAATCAATCCCCCACTGCTAGATTGCAACTCAGTATTTCCATGTATTTCATTGTTTCCAGCTTGAAAAGCTTGAAATATAGTATCAATTTTTTCTAATAAAGCAGAGGTAATTGAGCTCAAAGCTTCCTCAAAATCAGACCTTATATAAGGGTAAATTAACCCTTCTTTGCTTTCTTTGCTTTCAAAAAGACCAGCCATCTTGCCTCCCTTCTTCTTTCCCTTCCAAAAGGACAGGAAAAAAAAAGTTATCAAAAAGAAAAAAAAAACCCTTTGCAATCTGTAATTTATATTACTGCTTCAATTATTGTAATTAGTTCCTTTCTTGGTTAATCCACTTTTCAGGATAGAGTTTTACATTTCAAACAGGGGCTTATCAATAATTGCTTTTAACTTTCACTTCTTCACGCCCCGTTGAAACTCAAACGCCATCTTGCTTTCACTTTCTCTGCATAAAGAAAGTCTTTTAAAGAAGGTAAATCTTTGGAGTTAAAAAAAAAGAAAATACTTGCTGTTTTATTCTTGCTGCTTGTGCTCCGCCAGCTCGATTCAAAAATATTTATTTAAAGTTGGTTGCTGGGATGGTCACGACATCTAGCTCTGCAAAGCAGAGACATCCAGGGTCCGGAGTACTGACAGGCTTAACGGGGAGCTCTCATCTTCGAGCGCCAGATTATGGGTAAAATCTGGCGCTCTTAGGGAGCTCTACCCCACCTGTCTACTCACTTTCCCCCCTCTTACCAGGAGGAAAGTTTCCAAACCGCAAGACAGCTGATAGTTGCGGTTCTACGGAGCCCTGGGTTGGCGCTTCAAAAAGAAGCGTCCGGCGATGTCGCGATCCCACCGGAAGTCTCTACTTTTAAAAGCATTTTTTCTACAACCTCTTTAGCCGAAAAATGCTTTTAAAAGTAAAAAAAAAGCCTCTGATGATTGTGTGGCTCAGCTGGGATCCTCAAAGGCTTTTAAAAACATTTTCTCTACCACTTCTTCAGAGGTTGTAGAAAAAATGCGTTTAAGAGCCTCTGAGGATCCCAGCTGAGTTGCCTGATCGGCAGAGGTATTTAAAAGAAAAAAAGCCTCTGCCGATCAGGCAACTCAGCTGGGATCCTCAGAGCCTTTTGAAAGCATTTTTTTACAACCTCTTCACTGCCTTGTTTCTTCTCAGGACATTTTGGACTACCATAGCCGAGCCTTTGGCCATACCTTATCACTACCTCAGAGCTTTAGATGTTTTTAAGGTCACAGCTTCTTGCATTGCGAGACTCCCCCCTCTCGCAAGCCTGGCCCTCCACGTTATCAAGGGCCTACCTCAATGATGGGTCTTGGGACCCAGAGAGGTGGCATGCTGCAAAGAGGGGGTTGAGGGGCTTTTTATCTAAATTTGTGGTTAAACTTTTAAGGGGTTCTAGGGAGGGGGAGGGTAAAATTGGAATTAGGGTTGTCGGTTTGGGGGAAAACCCACCAAGGGTCGGGTTGGGCCAGGCCATGATGCGCAGCAAGGGGGGTAGGGGATCCGAGGGTAATGTGGGGGGTTGCAAGCTTGTCCAGATTATGTTTTCACCATCGGTACTGTGAGTGGGAGGGGTAGATATGGCAGGAGCAGGGGGCCATATCATGTTAAGAGAGCACACACCCGCTGTCTTCGAGCGGTTGCGTGCTCCGGCCCCCAAGGCTCCACTCGTTTGCCAGGTTGCACAGACCCTCAGGACCCGGGCCTTCGACTGATGTTTTGCAACGTCAGGTCTGCAGTAAATAAAGCCCCCCTCATCTGTGATCTCGTGCAGGAGGGGGGAGCGGACCTGGCAGGCATTACGGAGACCTGGTTGGGCCCAGAGGGAGGGGTCCCTCTGGTAGAAATGTGTCCACCAGGCTTCCACACATTCCACCAGCCGAGGTCACAGGGGAGGGGCGGGGGAGTAGTGGTTATTATTAAACAAGGTCTGAGACCGAGGGAGGCCACTGTTCCTCAGACGGCCGGCTGTGAATCCCTCCGTGTGAAACGGGGCCATGGGGTTCAGATGGGTTTGTTGATCACGTACCTGGCTCCCTGGCCACATGGCAACAGCCCTGCCCGTGCTGCTCAACGTCATCACCTGTGATCCTGTGACCCCTGAGGACGTGGACAGGATTCTGGGCAGACTGAATGTGACCACTTGTTTATTGGACCTGTGTCCTTCCTGGCTAGTGCTGGCTTCCCGGGAGGTGACACGAGGCTGGCTCCAGGGGATTACAAATGCTTCGTTGAGTGTGGGTGACTTTCCCGCCGCCTTGAAAGAAGCGGTGGTGAGGCCTCTCCTCAAGAAGCCTTCCCTGAACCCAGCAATGTTGGTAAATTATCGTCCGGTCTCCAACCTCCGCTTTGTAGCGAAGGTTGTTGAGAGTGTGGTTGCGCAACAGCTCCCCCAGCACCTGGATGAAATGACGTATCTGGATCCGTTCCAGTCAGGCTTCAGGCCTGGGTACAGCACGAAAACGGCATTGGTCGCGTTGGTTGATGATCTCTGGAGGGCTCGGGACAGGGGGTGCTCCTCTGTCCTGGTCCTGTTAGATCTCTCAGTGGCTTTTGATACCATCGACCATGGTCTCATGCTGCACCGGTTGGAAGAGTTGGGGGTGGGAGGCACTGTGTTGCAGTGGTTCTCCTCCTTTCTCTCTGACCGGTTGCAGTCTGTGTTGACAGGGGAGCAGAGGTTGACCCTGAGGCCCCTCATATGCGGGGTGCCGCAAGGGTTGGTCCTCTCGCCCCTCCTGTTCAACATTTATGTGAAGCTGCTGGGTGAGATCATCTGTGGTTTTGGGGTGAGATACCATCAGTACGCTGACGACACCCAGCTGTACATCTCCACCCCAGACCACCCCAATGATGCCCTTGAAGTAATGTCCCGGTGTCTGGAGGCCGTGCGGATCTGGATGGGGAGGAATAGGCTCAGGCTCAACCCATCCAAGACCGAGTGGCTGTGGTTTCCGACATCCCGATATAGTCAGTTGGTGCCATCACTGACTACTGGGGGCAATTCATTGGCCCCCCCGGAGAGGGTGCGCAACTTGGGCATCCTCCTGGATTCACGGCTGTCCTTAGAAGAGCACTTGATTGCCGTGACCGGGAGGATTTTTTATCAGGTTCGCCTGATTCGCCAGTTGCGTTCCTTTCTAGATCGGGACTCTTTACACACGGTCACTCATGCCCTC
The DNA here is from genome assembly GCA_012654045.1 of Ptyas mucosa. Lineage (NCBI taxonomy): Eukaryota > Metazoa > Chordata > Lepidosauria > Squamata > Colubridae > Ptyas > Ptyas mucosa. The sequence goes on along the minus strand of WNWU01016860.1, from coordinate 4,934 downwards.
GTCACCTCTCGCCTAGACTATTGTAATGCTCTCTACATGGGGCTCCCCTTGAGGAGCACTCGGAGGCTCCAACTGGTGCAGAGTGCGGCCGCGCGGGTGGTTATGGGAACGATGTGGCGTTCCCATGTAACACCTCTCCTGCGCGAGCTGCACTGGCTCCCGGTGGTCTTCCGGGTGCGCTTCAAGGTCTTTGTTATCACCTTTAGAGCGCTTCATGGCTTAGGACCTGGCTATCTATGGGACCGCCTACTACCACCAATAGCCTCCTACTGGCCAATACGCTCCCATAGAGAGGGGCTCCTCCGGGTGCCGTCGGCCAAACAATGTCGACTGGCGGCCCCCAGGGGGAAAGCCTTCTCTGTGGGGGCACCTACGATCTGGAACGAGCTCCCCCCGGAGATACGGATGATCCCGGATCTGCGCACCTTCCATCGCGCGTTTAAGAATTTTTTATTTCTTCAAGATGGCCTGGCCTAAATCTTTCCCCCTGTTTAATGTAAATTTTAATTTGTTTTTAAATTATTGGGTATTTTAAATTTGTCTTAGCCAAATTATTTAATTCGCTTTTATTCTACTTTTAAATTTTTGTATCCATGTGTTTTATTCTGTGGCTGTTCACCGCCCTGAGTCCTTCGGGAGGAGGGCGGTATATAAATTTAATAAAAACAAAAACAAAAGGTTGTAGAAAAAATGGTTTTAAAAGTAAAAAAAAAAAATGGCCATGCCCACCAAGTCACATTACCCCCCCAAGCCACTCCCACAGAACCGGTAGTAACAAATTTTAGATTTTCCCACTGCTTCCAAGGTGCCTGGGAAGGGAGGGCACTGGGCTCCACCCAATGACTTCTGTTGCTGCTGCCCATTTCATCATGCCTGCCCCCTCTCTGCCCCCAGCTTCTCGGGGACACTCCAGCATTGTGAGGAGGAGCTGGGTGAAGAGCGAGGCCAGGCAGGAGCTGCAGGATCTAACAGCTCTAACATCTAACAATTGGAAGAATCTGGAGTTGAACATTCTTAAAAGTCAACAGATGATGGTAGATTTTAGGAGAAGCTCTCCTCTCCCACCACTGAGAATAAATGCTTGCAATGGTCAGCTGTAGAAGGGCTCTTGTGGTGAATTGCTTTGGCCAGACAGCCATCTTCAATTGTCCTAGACTCCCTTGTGAGTTGAACCAAGAGAGATGGACTGGCCCAAGGTCACCCAGCAGCTTTCATGGCTAAAGTGGGACTTGAACTCACAGTCTCTTGTTTTCTAGCCTGGTGTGAAACTTTCCTGCATCACTGAGTGACAAACCAGGGCAGGAACTCATTTCTGCACGGCTTCATTTGCTCAGACTCGGTTCCTGTTTTCTCCATTCTTTGAATGTAGTTAGAGAGAACCAATAGAATTGTACCCTGTTGTGGTACAAATGGTTTAATCATTCCTAAAAGGAAACTCTTCTAGATTCCCAGATATATGCATCCCTTTAAGATGAAGGCATATTGTTTTACTATATGGCTGTTCACCACCCTGAGTCCCTCGGGAGATAGGGCGGTATACAAATCAAATAAATCTCAAACCTCAAACCTCAAGGCCACCCCAGAATGATAGAAGCCATAATGTCTCATTTGTGGCTTTCAGCCAATTACTTCGATTTCTGAATGTTCCTTTCCCCCCCAGATTCTTCCCTATTTGAGGAAGGTCCAGTTCAACAACAGTGCTGGAGAGGAAGTCTCCTTCTCAGAAAATGGACTGGGATCTGCTCATTATGATCTTCTCAACTGGGTTCTCTGCCCTAATCAATCTTTTGTGCCTGTGAAGGTTGGGAAAATAGATCCTGGGTCTCCCTCAAAAAACGATTTCACCGTTGCCTCCAACGGAATCACTTGGGCCTCAAAGGTGAGCTGGAAGGAAATGTTGTAACTTCAGGGAAAGGCTCATTCTCTCTTGAGGATACAGAATTCCCTTCTAACTCAAAACAGGACAATTGAATTAGAAAATGTGGCAGCCGTTAGTGGAAAACGTGCCTTGCATGTAACACAGTTGGTGATTGATAGATCCAAGAGAAGGGATGGGATTGGGAAAACCATTTGATTGAAACCCAGATGCAATTGGAACAGGCAACAGTGATCTCCATGGACCATTCAGTTGGATCTTCATGATACCAAATTTGCAGATGATACTAAGCTGGCAGGAATAGCTAACACCCTAGAAGATAGACTCAAGATCCAGATGGATCTTGACAGACTTGAACACTGGGCCCTATCTAACAAAATGAAATTCAATGTAGAGAAAAGTAAAGTCTTACACTTAGGTAAGAAAAACCAAAAGCATGCATGTAAACTGTGGGAAACCAGGCTTAATAGCAGTGACTGTGAGAGGGATCTTGGAGTCTTAGTGGCCAACCAGCTAAATATGAGCCAGCAGTGTGCAGCGGCAGTCAAAAAAGCCAATGCAATCCTAAATTGCATCAACAGAGAGATTCAATCCAGGTCATGTGAGGTACTAAACCCACTCTATAAAGCCTCGTTTAGACCACACCTATAATACTATTTTGGTCACCACACTATAAAAAAGAGGTTGAAACTCTGGAACGAGTGCAGGGAAGAGCAGCCAAGATGAGGAGGGGACTGGAGGCTAAAACATACGATGAATGGTTGCAGGAACTGGGCCTGGCTAGTCTAGTGTAGAGAAGGACCAGGGGAGACATGATAGCAGTCTTCCAATATTTGAGGGGCTGCCACAGAGAGGAAGGGGGTCAAGCTATCTCCAAAGCACCCAAAGGCTAGACAAGGAATAATGGATGGAAACTGAACAAGGAGAGATTCAACCTGGAAACAAGGAGACATTTTCTGACAATGAGAGCAATCAACTAATGGAACAGAAGTTGCCTTCAGAAGTTGTGGGAGCTTCATCACTGGAGGCTTTCAAGAAGAGACTGGACTGCCATCTGGCCTGCCCTGAACCTCCCAGGAGTTTCCCCCAATTTTTCTGGTAGACGATAGTGAATTATTCCTTTGGAAGACATTCTGGAGAGGGAAACAGGACAATGGAAACAAACAAATGAAGACCATTCATTGCTTAGGCCATTTCAACCATAAATGAAGAATGGTAATTGCTGCAGCTACCTCAAGCATTTCCCTTTTCTCTCTTAGAAGGTGCCCTTTGCCAGGTGTGGCATGAAGAGGTGCCACGCAGGAGAGAGGAGAAGCGTTCCAGAGGGCAAGCAGGTCTGCTGCTACCAGTGTGATCCTTGTCCAGAGGGGACCATCTCTAATCAGGCAGGTAAAGCACACTTCAAATGCAGATCTTTGAGGATCATGTAAGCCATTCAGTAGATCAGAATATTGATTTTTAAAATCAGTTTTGGTACGATTGACATGTCTCAAAGCATTCATGGTTTTTCAACAGAACCTCTCAGTTTATGTATTTAAATGGTCTTGTCCCCACAGGCCACCTTTCCCACTCATGAGCAATGAAGGGGAGTTTCAGGGTACAACGTATGTGTTCCCTACTGTCCTTTCCATTCTCATATTTCTTTGGCAAAACCAACCAACAATGTTGTTTTGAAGTTGTGGGATATGTATTTTGTTATTTACAGTGTGTGCTGCTTCTTTCAGCACGATCAATCTCTCTGGAAATTATTAGACCTGTGAGAGAGATCCTTCTACATATGTCTGCTAGCTCTTTCCTGCAAAAAACAACAAGGAACAATTCTATTCTATTCTCTCCCACTCTCTCCCTCCATCCCTCCATTCCTCCCTTTCTCTTTGCCAGTTTCAGGTGTGGCTCAGTATAAATAAAGGCAGAGTCCAGGTATTTGCCTTGATAAATTTTACACGTTTATTTATTGGTTCGATTTATATGCCGCCCTTCTCTGGAGACTCAGGGCGGCTTACAATGCTTTTAAGCAATAGCCTTCATACTTTTGTATGTACCTGCTTGGTAGAGCTTTCGCCCCCCCCCCCCCAGCAGTGTTCTTTTTTATACAAAGTCAGCTTATTGCCCCCACAATCTGGGCCCTCATTTTACCTACCTCGGAAGGATGGAAGGCTGAGTCGATCTTGAGTTTTACACGTTTCTTCAGCTGAATAAAGATGGGACACTCCAAGCAAGAGGGAACCCCCAACACACTTTGACACTTGTATTTACAGTACAGAAATTGTCCTTGGGGGTCCTCCAAGGATATTGGGTGTTATCTCAGGGACATTAGATGTTTCCTGAAGAACTTTCCATGACTTTGAAGGCCTGCAGGGGCAACAGTGTAATTGGCACATATGCTTGTTCAAGACTGTCAAGAGAAATATTAGATTCCTGGTTTGCTTCCACCCGCTCCCTCCCTCCCTCCCTCCCTCCCTCCCTCCCTCCCTCCCTCCCTCTGCCCCTCTCTGTGATCTTCTCAACATACACCCAAACTGATAATGTACACACACACACAAAAGAGCAGGCCTTCTTATTTATTTATTTGGTTAAATTTTTATACCACCCTTCCCCTTCTGGACTCAGGGCGGTGAACAGCCAACTAAAAACACTGTATACAAAAGTTAAGACAAGTTTTAAAATAATTTAAATAAGATTTGGCCCATAATTTAAAAAAAATTGAAGATTTATCAGTCTTCTGGGGATACCAATATTAAGTAGGAAAAAAGTTGGCAAACTCTCTGACAATGAAAGCCATAGTAGCCATGGAAGTGCCCGGTGATTGGAGAGGACCTCGTGTTCTTTCAAAACCAAACCGATGCTTGTTTCTGACTGACCTATGCTCAGGGTCATCCTAAACGAAAGTTACTTCGCCCTTTTTGATGCACCTTAAAGTGCTGAGTGGGTGATTCCATCAACACATTTGTGGATTGCCCACAAAGGAAAGTGGACAATCATGTCACCACTGAGGGAAGGGTAATATTCATGACAAATGCCTCCAAAAACCTTAGACATTCATCTTATCATTTTATCT
>WNWU01016832.1:0-10242 GCA_012654045.1 Ptyas mucosa | reverse complement strand
TCTCTCTCTTTCTTTCTCTTTCTTTCTCTCTCTCTTTTTCTCTTTCTCTTTCTTTTTCTTTCTCTCTCTTTCTTTTTCTTTCTCTCTCTCTCTTTCTCTTTCTCTCTCTCCTACAATCTCTCTCTTTTTTTCTCTTTCTCTCTCTCTCCTACAATCTCTCTCTCTCTTTCTTTCTTTCTTTCTCTCTCTCTCTCTTTTTCTCTCTTTCCTACAATCTCTCTCTCTTTCTCTCTTTCTCTCTCTCTTTTTCTCTTTCTCTCTCTCCTACAATCTCTCTCTTTCTTTCTCTCTCTTTCTTTCTCTATCTCCTACAATCCCTTTCTTTCTTTCTCTCTCTCTCCTTCTTTCTTTCTTTCTTTCTTTCTCTCTCTCTCTCTTTCTCTCTCCCCTAGAATCTCTCTCCCTCTCTCCTACAATCTCTCTCTTTCTCTCCTACAATCTCTTTCTCTCTTTCTCTCTCTCCTACAATCTTTCTTTCTTTCTCTCTCTCTCCTACAATCTCTCTCTCTCTCTCTCTCTCTCTCTCTGTGCTAGTCTCTCTCTCTCTCCCCGTCTGTCTGATCATATCATAAGCCTTAAGAAAAGATTAAAGACAAAGAGAGATCTGTTTAATGAACTTGGTTAATCCTCCTCCTCTCCTTTCATTTATATGTGTGTGTGTGTGTGTTTTCTTTTTGGTCTTTCCATAGAGAGTGTCAGTTTCCCAAATGCGTATAGGTTGGGGGTGGGTTTCTTGTTTTGTTTTGTTTTTGTTTTTGTTTTTCAGATCCTTGCGTAACACTTGCTCCCTTCCTCCAGTTTGCTGGGCTCTGCGGCTGGTGTAATTCATTTTAGATTTACTTCGTGGCTGTCTGATTAGGCTGGAGGGTTTGATTTTGGTCTCCGCTGAGAGCCAAGCACAAAAGTTCTTCTGATTATCCGGCAGGCAAGATGGAAACCCTGTTCTGGTGTGGAGAAATTGGTAACCCTCTTCGCATGTATGGCTTTTCAATCAGAATTTCATTTTGGGGAGGCGGGTGGGGGCTCAGACGAGATGACCCCGTTCACAATTCAGGTTGCTGGCACTGATGGTAGCATGTAACAGAGCCCCTGAGCAGATGCAAAGAGCTTTCGCCCCACCACACCCTTTGTTTGAAAGCAATATTATCAATGCATTTCATTCCTGGTTGGTTCGGGCACAAAGGGAGTGGCTTGGATTTATTTATTACTTTACTAACCACAGCAAATATTCCTAATAGTCCTTCCTCGTTGTGATTATCCCCACAATAACAATCCTGTGAGGCGGGTTGGGCGGAGAGAAATTCAAAGGCTCAAAGTCACCCAGCCAACTTTTATGCCGAAGGCAGGACTAGAACTCACTGTCTCCTGATTTCTAGACCTGTACCTAAACCGTTACACCAAGCTGGCACCAAATTGATCCATTTTAAGGTAAAGATAAAGGTTTCCCTCGCACATATGTGCTAGTCATTCCCGACTCTAGGGGGCGGTGCTCATCTCCGTTTCAAAGCCGAAGAGCCAGCGCTGTCCAAAGACGTCTCTGTGGTCATGTGGCCAGCATGACTCAACGCCAAAAGCGCACGGAACGCTGTTACCTTCCTACCAAAGGTGGTCCCTATTTTTCTACTTGCATTTTTTACCTGCTTTCGAACTGCTAGGTTGGCAGAAGCTGGGACAAGTCACGGGAGCTCACCTCGTTACACGGCACTAGGGATTCGAACCGTTGAACTGCCGACCTTTCGATCGACAAGCTCAGCGTCTTAGCCACTGAGCCACCGCGTCCCTCTTAATCCATTTTAGATTCAACATTAGTTTAGCCTCCTCGTGCATTTGGCCAAACAAGTTTGTGAAGACTTTTAATGAAAACAGGTTTGATGTAATGGTTAAGACCACCTGGTTTAGGTGGGGAGTTCTAATCTCATCCGAGGCCCAAAAACAGATGCAGGACTTTGGACCTATCCCTATTTCTCTATTCTGGGAAGAAGAAGACGAGAACAAACCATTTTTCAAAATTTTACCCCAAAAACTGCAGGGTCTAGTCCTGGCACTTGCTGATTTGGAGGCAGAACACCCCAAAAAAGCCAGAAAAGGGGGGTCTCTTAACAGTCCTGATTTTCAGCAGCCCTGCACAGCTTAATGCCACAGCCAGCATTTTTACAAATTGACCAAACCAGAACAAAATCTCTTCTTTTTTCACCCATAAAGCTGTGGCTTACTTTCGTACCTTCTTTCCCTTCTGTCTCCATTTTATTCAAGAGGATTCAGGGGTTCCCCAGTTGCTACCCCTCGCCCCTCGCGTGCCCCCCCCCACCACTTTCCAACTGGCTGTGGCATCACTACAGGTATTCCTTGATTTACAACAATTTGTTTAACAACTCTTCAAAGAAGGAAGAAAGGGGGGAAGAAGGGAGGGAGGAAAGAAAGAAGGAGAGAGAAAAGAAAGGGAGGGAGGAAGGAGAGAGGGAAGAAAGAAATGAAGGGAGGGAGGGAGGAAAGGACAGAGGGAGAAACACTGGAAGTTTTTAAAAAGATGTTGGATAGCCATTTGTGTGAAGTGGTGTAGGGTTTCCTGCCTAAGTAGGGAGTTGGACTAGAAGACCTCCAAGGTCCCTTCCAATTCTGTTCTGTTCTGTTCTGTCCTAAAGGGAGGGAGGGAGGGAGGAATGGAAGGAAGGAAGCAAGGAGAGAGAAAAGAAAAGAAGGGAGGGAGGGAGGAATGAGAAGGGGGAAAAAGAAATGAAGTGAGGTAGAGAGGAAGGAAGGAAAGAAGGAAAGGGAAGGAAGGAGGGAAGGAAGGAGAGAGAAAAGAGAGAGAGGGAAGGGAGGGAGGGAAGGAGGTAGAGAGGGAAGAAAGAAATGGAGGGAGGGAGGAGGGGAGGGAGGGAGGAAGGAGAGGCAAGAAAGAAATGAAGGGAGGAAGGAAGAAAAGGGGAGGAAGGAGAGAGAAAAGAGAGGGAAGGGAGGGAAGGAGGAAGAGAGGGAAGAAAGAAATGGAGGGAGGAAGGAGAGAGGCAAGAAAGAAATGAAGGGAGGAAGGAAAGGATGAAGGAAAGGAGGGAGGGAGAGGTCTCAAATGATTGTACATAAGATGCATTGAGACTCTTTTATTGTGACGTTTGATCAATTGAGGGAGCTTCTTAGAATTTTTAGGACTTATCTTTCAGAATTACCTGCCTGATACAGCCGGCTCACAAGAGGCATCAAAACCTGGTGTGCGGCAGTTGCAGTAAAAAAAAGTTGCTCTTTTTGTGAGGCGTTTTATCAATGCGTAGCCGGAGAGGGAGGGGGTGGGGGCCTTTACGCTTGTTCAATCGCATTTCTGGAGTCAGTCCCTTCATACAAAGATGAATCTTCTCAGGATCGGGAGAATTCTTATTTTTCCGTATCTCGATCAAACTTTAAACTGCCGGAAGGAAAGCAGCACCTTCCTTTTTGGCAGTTTAAACTTAAAAGTTAAAAGGCCAGGGGAACCCTTCACAAGACCGGCAGTCCCGCAGCTCCTTCCCACTCCGTTACCAGCGAGCTGACCAAGAAAATGGGCCATGGAACCAGCCACGACTTTGGAGATGGGGGTTGGGGGTGGGGGGAGAGCCTTGCAAAGATTCACTGGGTGAAGAAAAAAAGCCCCACCCAACAAGTTTCCAGAGAAGAAGAAGAAAAAAAAGAAAACTCTGTGCTGGTTGCAAACAAAGGATTCTCTCCAAACACAGGTGGTCCTCGTTTTACGACTCCATTTCCATTGCTAAGGGAGGCAGTTGTTAAGTGAGTTTTGCCCCATTTTGCGACCTCGGTTGCCACCGTTGTTAAGGGAATCGCTGCAGCTGTTAAATTAGTAACTGTTGTGGCCCGCCAGCGGCCTGCACGGATCGTGGCTGATTCCGACGAGGAGGAGGCTGGTCTGGGGTCGCGCCAGCAGCCTGCTCAGCCAGCGCTCACATCGGACAGCGAGGAGGCTGAAGAGGATGTGGTGCCAGAGGCAGAGACTCAGCCTGGGCCTTCAGAACCTCCAGAGGCTCCTTCAAGTGGAGAGAGCGAAGTGGAGGAGCCTCTCAATGCTCGAGCACGCAGGGCTGCCAGAAGGCAGGAGTGGCTACTCAGGAGGAGGAGGTCTCCTCGAGAGTAAGGTTTGAGGATAATTGGCCACTCCCTTAGCCTATTTAAGTCGCAGGCAGTTAGTAATTTCTTGCTGGAAACAACGTGTAATTATTAAAGAGCATTTTGGAGAGTGAGTGTCTTATCGTATCTTGTCTTCTGGGCTGGTTGCCAACCTTTGCTGGACTTTGTTTATTCTTGGTACATTATAACTTTGATAAGGACCATTGGTGTGTGTCACAATCCTTGGGAATCCGTAGCTGGGGCAGAACAGTAACACCGTTGTTAAGTGAATCAGGCTTCCTCGTTGGCTTTTTCTTGTCAGAAGGTCGCAAAAGGAGATGACGTAACTCCGGGACACTGCGACCGTCATAAATACATAGCAGTGTTTCAATATCTCAGGGGCTGCCACAAAGAAGAGAGGAATCAACTTATTGTCCAGAGCAGCAGAAAGCAAGACAAAAAGCAATGGATGGGATGGAAACTAACCAAGGAGAGAAGCAACCTGGAACTAAGGAGAAATTTCCTGACAGTGAGAACAATTATCCAGTGGAACTGCTTGCCTCCAGAAGTTGTGGGTCCTCCGCCACTGGAGGTTTTCAAAAAGAGATTGGACAGCCACTTGTCTCAAATGGTATAGGGCAGTGATGGCTAACCTTTTTGACATCGCGTGCCAAAAGTGAGGGTTGCGCAGGGGGGAGTCGCGCACGTGTGTGTGTGCCCACACCCATAATTCAATGCGCCTCACCCCCCCCGCCGCGCATGTGCACGTGACCCCCTACGCTCCCCCCACTCTTGGCACACAATTGCACAGTGGACCTGGTAGGCCTGTTTTTTGCCCTCCCCAAGCTCCAGAGGCTTTCTAGGAACCTGGGGAGGGCGAAAACGGCCTTCCCCAACCCCCCCCCCCCCGGAGGCCCTCCGGAGGCCAGAAGCAGCCCGTTTCCTAACTTCCGGTGGGCCCGGAAGGCCTGAAAATAAGCTGGCCAGTGCGTACATGCGCATTGGAGCTGAACCTGAGCAATGCTCACGTGCCCACAGATATGGCTCCGCGTGCCACCTGTGGCACGCGTGCCACAGGTTCGCTATCACTGGTATAGGGTCTCCTGCTTGAACAGGAGGTTGGACTAGAAGACCTCCAAGGTCCCTTCCAGCTCTATTCTGATTGCTTGCTTGCTTGCTTGATTGATTAATTGATATTTTTGGGAAAAGGGAACGAACATGCACTCATATGCAGAAAAACTCCTTTTAAAAAAACCTCACTCAATGCACAAAATTATTTTTTCAGCTTATTTGCACAACTTAGCAATGCAAGACAAATGCATGAGCCTTGGTGGTGCAGCAGACTAAAGTGCTGTTAAGTAGCACCAGTTGCCTGCAATTACTGCAAGTTCGAATCTCACCAGGCTCAAGGTTGACTCAGCCTTCCATCCTTCTGAGGTAGGTAAAATGAGGACCCGGATTGTGGGGGCAATAAGCTGACTTTGTATTAAAAAAAACACTGCTTAGGAGAGACCAAAAGCCCTACTCAGCAGGTATATACAAAAGTATGAAGGCTATTGCTTAACGCATTGTAAGCCGCCCTGAGTCTCCGGAGAAGGGCGGCATATAAATCGAACCAATTAAATAAACAAACAGATAGATGGATGGATGGATGGATGGATGTCCATTGATGGATTAATTGATATTTTATTTGGGCTTCAGTGAGGGATTGGCTGGTGAGAATATGGTTCCCAGTTAACGATACCTGCCTCGTCGGACAACCATTGGTCTGAAATGGAATGGGGTTTCCTGCCTGAGGACGAGGTTGGGCTAGAAGACCTCCAAGGTCCCTTCCAAACTCTTGTTATTCTTTTATTCTGTTCTGTTATACTTGTCTGTGTCTGAATTTTGATCATACGACTGTGGGGACGCCGCAATCTTTATTAAGTGTGAAAAATGGTCATAAATTACTTTATTCAGGGCCATTGTAGCTTTGAACAGTCACTAAGCCGATGGTGGCAATCAGAGGTGGGTTTCAGCAGGTTCTGACCAGTTCTGGAGAACCGGTAGCGGACATTTTGAGTAGTTCGGAGAACCGGTAGTGAAAAATTCTGACTGGCCCCACCCCCATCTATTCTCTGCCTCCCGAGTCCCAGTTGATTGGGAGGAAATGGAGATTTTGCAGTAACCTTCCCCTGGATTGGGGAGGGAATGGAGATTTTACAGTATCCTTCCTCTGCCATGCCCACCAAGCCACGCCCACAGAACCGGTAGTAAAAAAAAAATTGAAACCCATCTTCAGCGTGCACATAATGTGTCTATCTGCACATTCTCTGCTCAACGTTTACAGTTTATGATGTATTTTTCTGGATCTGAACAAGAGCCAGAGAGGGTGTGAGAATTTCAGTGACATCACACTACGGAATTCACTCACGCCATAAGGCGTCAACCTGGACCTGTCTCATTTTGACTCCAAAAAGCTTCATTTACACAATCCTTTGGCTCAGGGCTCCGAGCCTCTGAGGCTGTGAACAAACACTGGGTTAGGCTTTGCCTGTGCTTACATAGATTAGGCTTGTGTTGTGTCATGTTTCCTTGTTGGCCAACGTTCAGAATCCGGCTGGATGATCTTGTGGATTAATTTATTTTCGTTTTTGGAACGTGTTTCTGGGGAAGTGATCTCATCGTTTCACGGAGATGTGGCCGCTGAAATCATATTATAGGACATCTAATGTGTGAGATTCGGGGGAGCAAAATGGTGGCAGAAGGTTAGGCCTCAGGCTTCGGAGCACCTCAGTGTTATGGGGGTTCCCACAACTTCTGAAGGCAACTTCTGTTCCATTGACTGATTGTTCTCACAGTCAGAAAATTTCTCCTTATTTCCAGGCTGAATCTCTCTCCTTGTTCAGTTTCCATCCATTATTCCTTGTCTGGCCTTCAGGTGCCTTGGAAAATAGCTTGACCCCTATTTTTCTTCTTTTTTGGGTTAGAAATGTAAGGTTTACACAAGCCCAAAATTTAAGAAAGAACTTTTATAAAATGTTTTATAGATGGCATCTAGACCCTAAAAATACATAGCCTGTATGTAATAACAGGCTGAATAAATACATAGCCTGTATGTATTCAAGTTTGCAACCTAAATGTTGGAGATGTGAATGTGATGACACTACGTATTATCATATATGGTGGACATGTAAAACAATTAAGGCATTTTGGATAAAAATATGGTGGATTATTCAAAATATTTTAAAGAAGAAAATAAAATTTACCCCACAGTTCTTTTTGTTGGGTATAATCACAGACTGTACGGTTATAGAAACTAAGCCGATTTTAAACTTAATAACAACAGTCAGACTTTTGGTGGCGAAGTACTGGAAGAAGGAAGATTTACCTACTATTGAAGAATGGGCATTAAAAGTATCGAATTTAGCAGAGATGGCAAAAATTTCAGCATATTGGAAGGACTATTCAACTGAAAGATATATATTGGAATGGAGAAGATGGATAAACTATATTCAAAACAAGTATCGGACTAAAAAATTTCAAATAGCGTATGAATGAAATAGAATTATTTTTTTATTTCTTTTGGAACCATGTTTTGTTAGCTTAAAGGGTAGTTAAAGACCAAGATGGAGTATGGAATTTATAGAAGGATAGCATATTTTAGTTTATGTTTGTTATATGTTATACCCTGTATTTGATCTGGGAAGTCCGGGGTGGGGGGAAGAGGGAGGAGGGTTGGAGGGGGTGGGGGAGAGGGGGGAGGGAGGGAAGAGGGGGAGGAGGGATGGGGAAAATTGGTTGTAATCTTTGATAAAGCTTTTTAATAAAAAAAAGAAAAGAAAATAGCTGGACCCCCTCCTCTCTGTGGCAGCCCCTGAGATATTGGAAGATTGCTATCCTGTCTCCCCTGGTTCTTCTCTTCACTAGAGTAGCCATGCCCAGTTCCTGCAACCGTTCATTGTATGTTTTAGTCTCCAGTCCCCTCATCATCCTGGTTGCTCTTCTCTGCACCCTTTCTAGGTCTGTCTTACAATCTGAATTATTTACAGTACAGGTAGTCCTCGACTTACAACCAATTTTGCCCAGTGGTGAAATCTAAAATTTGTTACTACCTGTTCTGTGGGCGTGGCTTGGTGGGGGCGGGGGGGGGGGTAATGTGACTGGGTGGGCACGGCCATTTTTTTTTACTTTTAAAACCATTTTTTCTACAACCTCTTCAGCAACCTCTTCGTTCTGACCCAGCTCCCCAAACCCTCTGTAGTTGAAGCAATGATTCCTTTATTAGGAGTTGCCAGGCAAAAAGTTTCTCTCTCACCGCAGGCTAACAAATCTGTCCGTCCGGAAGATGAATGGTTGTCTGCCATATCTATTCATCTCCACCCCCTGCCTTTTATCCCCAGAGCTAGGGTGGGGCTTTGCTAGCAGTGGTGGCTCTTCCTTCCCAAGGACCGGCCCATGGATTTCCACTGCTCTCCTCTCCTCTGCCTTCTGCACATCCATGTGTCAGGCACTGGACCCAGCTGTTCCTCCTTTTCTTCCTCATCAGCCACCTCCAGACCTTGGGGCTGTTGACTCTCCATCGGAGGGCTGATGGACAGCCCAGGCTCCGCCTCTGTCTCTTTCTTTCTGCCAACTCCACTCCCTCGTCCCCCTCGGAGCTCTCAGGTTGCCTTAATAGTGGCCCTGACTCCCATGCCTCCTTCCCCTCTGAATCGGCCGCTGGAGGGCCGGCAGCTGACAGGACACAACAAAAGGTCGTAGAATGGGGCAAAACTCACTTAACAAATGTTTCACTTAGCAACATAAATTTTGGGCTTAATTGCGGTTGTAAGTCGAGGGCTACTTGCATCCATTAAACGTCCTGCAATCTTAATTTTCTTGGAAGTTTTTTTGCCTTTTTCAATGTCTTGTAGGTTTTATACTGTTTTTCTCGTCTATTTCCTGTACGCTGCCGATCTAAGATGCTCCTTGCAGCCAGAATTCAGCACAGCAGTTGGTGTTTTTAATTCACTCGGGGTTTGTTTGTTTTTTAGTTTAATTTATAGGGCCTCCTTGCCAAGATGAATCTGGGTGATGGAGACAGGTAATATTCTCAACGTCACAATAAAAGGCAGAGAGAGATGAAAAAACAAAGTGAGAAGAAAGGCAACCATCAACAATAAATAAATACTTTTTCACAGGCTCAGCAAAACTCCCTTCCCTGGGAAAACATTCAGGGCTTAAGGCCTTTTGAAAGATGACAGATAGTCAATCAGAATAGATCTGAAAGCGACCTTGGAGCTCTTCTAGCCCAACCCCCTTCCTCAAGCAGGAGACCCTATAGTTTAGGCCCTATACTATAGGCCAGGGATGGCTAACCTTTTTGCCATTGCGTGCCAAAAGCGTGGGGAGCATGGGAGGGTCACACGTGCATGTGCCCACACCTATAATTCTATGCGTCCTGCCCCCCCGCACACACACATGCATGTGTGACACACACACACACACCCCACGTTCCCACACACTATGGCACAGTGGGCCGTTTAGGCCTGTTTTTCGCCCTCCCCAGGCTCCAGAGGCTTTCTAGGAGCCTGGGGAGGGCAAAAATGGCCTTCCCCACCCCCCTGGAGGCCCTCTGGAGGCCAGAAACAGGTCTGAAAATCAGCTGGCCGGCGCATGCATGCGTGCCAGAGCTGAGCTCACGTGCCCACCGATATGGCTCCGTGTGCCACCTGTGGCACACGTGCCATAGGTTCGCCATCACGGCTATAGGCCCTAGCCCTATACCATTTTAGACAAGTGACTGTCCAATCTCTTCTTAAAAACCTCCAGTGATCAGGCACCCACAACTCAGTGGTGGGTTCCTCCTGGTTTGGCCCGGTTCGGCCGAGCCGGTAGTGGTGACGATACCATGCACTGAACCGGTTCTGCCCCCCACTCCCCCCCCCCCCCCGCATTATTCTTCCCTTTTTTTTTCCCCCCCCCCCCCCCCATCTATTGCTGCCTCCTGAGTCCCAGCTATCGGCTAGAGGGAAAAAAACTGTTTAAACTCTTGTCGTGGGGCTTCAAAGGGCCGCCCTACAGCTGATCAGTGGTAAAAGAAAACAAATGAGTAGACCGGTGCCTGCAAAAATAAATAGGTAGACCAGTGCCTGCAAAAGGTAGACCAGTGCATGCAAAAATAAATGG